>LQRL01086354.1:53807-70759 GCA_001703475.1 Hydroides elegans
CTCATTTTTTTCTCACTGCAGATGATAACTGATAAGTGATATCTGACACTAATTAAACGCGTGTTATTCAATCTCAAGATTTCGACAACACATCTTGCTAATTTTTACGTTAAGATAAGAATAAATGTAACATATCTCGAAGAAATTCCCGCCCTGTTTAAATTGTAGTTCTTTCCGAACGAAGCGTCTAGTAGTCTATGGGATAACTTGAATGGTATAAAAAAACAACAGATTTGAATATTATGATCGTATTTTATAGATTAGCACTAAAAAGTTAAGATAATATAAGAGTATAGGACATAACCCCCTTGATGATTACCCCCAGGCGGTCATCCCATGCAAGTGCTCTTTTACGTGACTACACACGCTGGTCACCATTTACATGTGAGCACAATTTTGCACTTAATCGAAAATGAATCGATGACCAAAAAAAAAGGCGTCACTTTTTTAAGGGCTACCTGGATCAGTTAATTTAAATCAAAACAAACTCATATGGTTTGAAGTTACTTGGCCTCGATCCAATCCAGGGTATTTCGTTTTGAAAATATATCGAAAACGAGGCTTGGGAAAGATAAACTTTGTGCTGACACTTTATGCGTTGAAGGCATAAAATAATACGACGTTTTATTTTATCGAAGAAAGAAAATGAAAGAAAGTGCCCTTGGGAATATTTTATCGTGTATTTTTATGTAATCTTTGCAAACGTACTGGTGTGTTTCTTTCTAAGTAGTCATTCTATCGAAGGAAAAGCCTTCATGTGTTAGGCTTTATGGATCAAGTAACATTTTAATGAGGGCCCTGATTTTAGAGACATGCTAGAATTCATGCTAGAGTATTCAAATACTCATTTTAACACAACTTCGCTATTTTCCTGGTGATTCAAAAGCTTGATTATTTTATTTATCGATCTCCTGAAATCCATGTGTCTACCAATTTGGCCAAGACAGTTCAAATTATTAAGATTCATATTTTTATAACACAACAAACGATGTCTATTGGGTCTGAATATATAAGAAACACAAAGAATTAACTCGAAAAGAAAAACGCGTTTCAAAGAACAAAGGTCAGCACTATATGCGCAATATGACCTTTCAATGATTCCCGCACCTGGACAAAAATGGAACAGAGGGGATTCTATTTATGTTCTCCATTTCGTACTCTCTCGTTTGGGGGATCCAATCAAAGACCCTGGATATCGTTATAGGTTCTTTGATCCAATATACAAGACGTTTGCAAATAGCCCCAGTGAAAACATCGAGATAGGGGGTCCCACTGGACACCATAATAAACAGTTATGGATCTATTGTTCTGATTCATAATATTTATCCATATATTTTGCCCTATTGTTTATTCCATATATTTAACCCCGTGGTCCATATGTTAAGCGAGTCACCCACAAAAGCAGGGTTTATGATATGGCTTGACATATTAATTCGGGCTTAAAATTAAAGGAAGTGTTGTATATTGATATCGTACACCTTTTGTAAGTTAAAAGACCTTGCAGAGGTTTTTTATCGGTGCCTAGATTTGATGTTTTATATCTCGAGTCAATATTTTATCACGCACACAAAAGGGTTGTTGTCAAAGAAGGGTTTTAAGTTGAAGAGTTCAGTGCAAAGAGAAATTGCGATTTCGCTGTTTTTTTTTCTTGAAGAATAGTTTATGATTACACGGTATATGTCTCGAAACGGTTGAGATTGGAAGAAACTGGAGGCTGATTTCTAACTTGCATCAAACTTGTGTTCTTTAGTTTTAAGCGATTAAAAACAATGTTATCATTTCACTGCTCATATCAAATTTTATTTAAATATGATTATGTACGAAACCCCTTAGTTATATGTGCGTCACTTGCCGTATGTTACTTTTTTTATCTCGACCTACCATTAGGGTTTAATATATAAAGCCTTTATTTATATATGAAATACAGTTTTAATTTGAAAACAAAAATAAAAAAAGATATATAGACACATTCGTCAAAATAAAGGTAGATTGTGAACAATATATTACTTAGATTTTGAAAAAAAATAAGAAGAAAAAAAAGTTTCTCCGTTACATAAAACAATAAAAAAAGTATAGATCCGTGTTTAATCTACACAATAATGGTTAGGATTTTATTTTGTGAAACTCGAGAACAAATGTCTCACAAAGGACACACTTCTGCCCCCACCGAAATTGACATATTCTGCGGTAGTGAGTTTCAAATTTAAGAGAACTCCCTTTTGTGTCCTCCAAACACACTACGACCTTGTATTTACCAAAATTGTTTGGCAACAGCTAACTCATAAAGAATACACGGCTTCAATTTTCATGTTTTTCCACAGATCAGGTATAACAAATCCAGATCCGATTCACAAGTTAATACCTGAGTCAACGCTATAGAAGTGTGTGGATCCCTTTCAGTAAGCACTGATATAAAAACGTTGAAAACAGGTAGAAAGTCATCGATATTTTGCGATATTTAGACATCGAAATCAACAATTATGGGGCGGACAGGCACTTGCAAAATGTTAAGGCATCGCTGCGAAATTCAAAGAAAATATAGCAGAACCTATATCACTAGGTTTACCGTGTACTATACTTTGTTGTAACTTTGCTGCGCTCTCACTTTCATGCTTTATATGGAAGCAAATTTAAACCAACGACGCGATAATATCGGAAATAACGATTTTATAATATCGTGGAAGTATACAAATGATGTAGAATCTTTAAACAGAAGAGCAACAACATTGCACAAATTATATTTGGAACCGAATCGACGTTAAGATGTTTTACGGCGACTTACCACTGTCGATTCGACGTCATAACAAGTTTAGAAACTACGAAATGTATCGAAATTCTATTTGGGTAGACTCATTTTTGTATGGTTAGAATATCATAACAAAATTCAAATTATAACGTTAGGCGACGTTTATCGACGTCTGACGTCTCCTGGTTCTTTTTGCAACAACATATATCTTGTGAAGAGGCCTTTTGAAGAGCAACTCGGATTAATATTTAAAGAGGATCCGTGATTTGGTACGACCCTCCAGTCTTTATGAACGTGTCAATAAATAAAAACGGCCATCAAAAGGGAATCATGTTATATAATATGACTTCGTGCTCTATACTGTACTCTTTTCGAGCACAATATCATATATTTATTATTGAGTATGGAGCAACTTAAAAAAATATAGGTCTATCTAAACTTTAAATGTAAACTTTTAAATAATATTACCCTGGTTTTCTTGTGCAAAAATATGAGTATGTTATTTCATGAGATTAGATAAATATGACTGTAAAGTAAAATTTGAAACTCTTTTCGCTCATCGATTCAACGTTCAATTTGATATTCAAACATAACTTTTTTATTTCAAGATCTATACGGCTATAGTTTGAAGGACTTTGTTATTTTAGTCTCCCACCGAGACTCTCAAGTTGCCGTTTCCTGTTCATAAGTCACCTTCTGGTCATATATTGTGTTTTCATGAAAAATATATTAGTTGAACAATAATCCTTGACTTGTTTTTACCAGCGGCATATGGTATACTTATGCGTTGATTTTCTATATTTCATAATGATCCCTTTATATTTTGGTAGGTTAAATATCAAGCTTATTTTTAGAGATTTGTTATAAAAGTGTCTGATTAAGATTTTACTCTATGTAACATTATATCATTGTGTGAAACAATCCTACGGTTGTTTATATGTGATTTTTTTTTATATTCCATCAATATTTTTGGGTAAAACTCAATTAAAAAAAAACATAATATGTGTGGTCACGAAATATTCATCCCTATTCCATTTCAAATATATGAAATAAGCATCAGACCTTGGATAAGAGTCTGGTATATGTATGGAACCTGATAATTGCCTGCAATACATTACTTCACCCCTGAAATTGTATACAACCCCTTTTGTTATTTGTATCATTATAAAAACATACATTCATGCATTCACATACAAAATCTAAGTTTGAAACCTGTAACTGCATTTTGAGATCAAATTATACATGCGGTTTAAACATATCAAAATGTTGGTCCTTGAAAAATAGTTATCACGCGATATACAGAGCCCGTGTGTTATTTAAAGAACCACACCTTTTTATGCAGTAAGAAATGGATAAGTATCAACAAAAGATGCAGTAGATTTTCCTTAAAACAACCCATAGCCAGTCTATTTTAAAAGTCATGTATGTATACTTAAAATGAGTATAAACTAGATGTTTTTTTCTATACGTTTTAGTGCGAATTCTGCGCTCTACAAAATGAAAATCTCTATATATGTCTGACTCCCAGATTCTACATACAAAACGTTAAAGCACAAATCAAATGAGTTTCTTATCAAAGCCAAAACAAAAAAATCAAATCCAGAAAGGAAAAGCTGGCAGTGAACGCAAAACATACACATGAAAGAAACACAGTAAGTTAAATCACAAGCACTGATGAATAAACGCTGTGTTTCAAGGCTTGAGGCCTGGACCCTATCGTAAGTGGTTATCTACAGTGTAAATGTAGGCTTTGTAAAGGCTCTTATGGTTACGAAACCACCTGTTCCAGCCAACAACCAACATAGAACAAGCAAAGGCATTGAAGTCAAACTTGAGGAAAAATAAAAAAGGAAAATGTTAGGCTGAATAGCAAAGATAAGTGATAGACGGAGGGATTGAGAGAGTGAGAGATGGGATAGAATGCGAACGAATGAAAGAAAGAGAGAAAGAAAGAAATGAGAAAAGGGAGAGAGGGAGAGAGAGAGAGAGAAGAACAAAGATTTAGAGAGACAGACGGAGAGAGAAATATGAAAGAGAGCAAGAGGTAAAAATATGAAGAAAGTGTAAGAGAGAGCGAGAGAGATATGGAGAGAGAGAGAGAGAGGGATAAAGAGAAAGAGAGAGAGAGAAAGAGAGAGAAAGGAAAAGAAAAACGAGAATAGTAGAAAGAAAACGTGTGTGTGAGAGAGATAGAGAACAAAGGGAGAGAGTGAGAGAAGAAAGAGGGAAAGTGAGGTAGAGATAGATAGATAGATAGATGGATAGATAGAGAGAGAGAGAGAGAGAGAGGGAGAGAGAGAGACTGTGGTACAAGGACAACCAAATGTTCCGAAAAGCAAAACATGAAACGAGATAGAGAAAATTCTGTGTTTCCTGCTGATGGTCTCTTAAGATAATGGAGTGTAAAAATCGAAGGTTTTCATATTTTTATCCCTCTATATATATTGGCAACATTGTGTGGGAAAGTTAACACACTGTTAAAGTGAAAATAAAATCTAGGTTAGGCAAAAAAGGTATTATTGCGCATTTGGTTTGTTTCATGAGAACCGGATCATTGTGTTTGTGACTTTTAAAACTCTTTTAAATACTCCAAAAATATCGTTATATAATGCTTGTGTTTTTTTTATTTAATACAGATCGACATGTCAAATTAGAATAATAATTTAAATAGTTTATCGGAAGTTTAGCTTTTAAAAAAATCTTGTTAAACTGCTGAACTCGCATGATTATTATCATTATTAAGATTAGAATATTATCGTTGCTTGCCAATTGTAACGATTGTGGGGAAACATTGAAAAAAGAAGAAAATATCGGAAAAAAATCGATACAAAATTTGTTCATATTAGAGGGAGAAGATAAAACTAGATTTTGGTGGTAAGCCTGATAATCAATGCATTTGGCACCGTGCAAACCATTAGCAGAACTTTGAAAGAAGTAAAATAATGAATAAAAAATAAAAACGATATCACAAAACATATCACATAAAAACTATCGATGGTTCAGAAACCAAATATAAAACACCAAAACTGCTGCTAGACATATGTAGACTACATTTGTGAGCAAAAACATATCTTTAAGAAATCAGTTAGGAGTAGCTTAAGGGGAAAACAACTTTTGACAAAAAATGGCTTATCACATTCAACTTTCTTATCGAACACAAAAATATATACTTTTTTTGTTTCTAGCTTGAGGAACTTAACAAATAGTTTAACGAACTATTTTGTCAGAAATGTTATGAAAAATGTGAGCTCTTTTTCGCCAATCCCGGAGTCTGGCTTATCTGACGACGCGGAAACGAGGCTACGCGGGGGTGATGCAGGCATATGCGGTTTCATAAACAATTTTAAGTTGTATTCCTTTTTTTCGTATTTTTTTAAATAAAGGATTAATCAGGTTGAGTGCTTTAGTCTCAAATAAAACATTTCTTGAAATAGTTATCGATTCAAATTAACATTGGGTATTTTTTTCGTTTGATTTTTTTATATATAAATTTATTCTAACTCGATTAGTTTCTTCAAAAAAATGTTGCTCGATTACCGATTTAGAAAAAATTAATAGATGGATAGAATTAGAATTAGAAAACAGAATTAGAAAACTTAACACCTGTTTCACATTGACAAATAAACATGTTTCTTACAAAAAACTGGTTGCCACTCGATGAAACATGAGATTGGCTGCCAGGTTTCGATATCAGTCGTGCAGAAAACCAGCGATAAGCCAGATTCCTTATGGGAAAGCAAAACGGCGAGTAAAAGCAACCAAACAGCTCGTTGTTTTTGGTTTCCCATAAGGAATACATTGTAAGACAGCTTTGTTAGGAAAAAAAGGCAAGTAAAAGCTTCCAATGTGGCCAGGCCCTTAGGTTTCTGTCCCTCTAGTCACTAATCACACTGTCAATTTTGTTTGTGGTTTGAACCTTTTTTTTTGGACCCTTTTCCGGTGATTTTGTAATATTATGATTACTGCATAAAAACATCAGCTTTCAGCATCCTGTCAATATGTCTTAAAAGACACTTTTTACAAATAATTATAAAGTAAAAACTGAGGTTATGCTAATGATGAAAGTAAATATCGTTTTTAAACATATGTTGTTGCATTTTCTATATATATTTTGTTCGAATCATTATCTACGCTTTTCATCTAGTCAGTCTACTCTTTATAACATGAGAATCTTCTCTCCGGATGAGATGTATAGAAAATATAGATTTTTAAAAGCGTCAATTTTATGATTTGAAAAAGGTGTATATATTATTTTTAGAAGTCTTGAGGTTAACTCAAGATAACCAAAAACATGTTTGAGCCAATGATAACCTTCATATTAAAAGGAAGCCCTTTCTACCTCATCCATAAGAAGATAACTCCCAAACAAACCTTCTGTTTATACATTTACACGTAAGATGCCTTGTTTAACCTGCCGCAGAAGGTTCTGCTAAATGGCCATATGATCCTTACTAAGCTCACACCGGAGCAAATTATACCCGAAATTCCGTACTCCAGATATATGTCTTTAGACAAATACACATAAATCACAAGCAAAACACACTGGCTGTGCTGCTTATTTACAGAGGGGGCCTACGAACAGCTTTATACGATGATAACGAGGCATATGTCAAGTATAAACTTATGCTCACGTGTGAGCGATAATATGAGAGTCAAAATACGACCAAATGTGATTTACTCCTATTATCGCTCACACTTTTGCTCATAAATCATATCCGGTCTGCAGTCAAAGTCATGTTTTTACGGTTATAACTGACATTTAGAAAAGGTATTTGCACGGAAAGGCTGGCTTTTACTGAGTGTAAAAGCGTGGTGTTTAAAGGGTCACGGTTCTTACCTAGGCTAGACAAAACTACACGATATCGGAGTCAGCATACATTTGTATGGTGTAAGTGAACAGAAACAGTAGAATGAACCATATTCTTTGTCCACATATCCGAATGGATGACACTAAAATATTGGGTTCCTTCCACCTTATTTGTTTTATTAGTAAAAGTGGATTAACCATTTTAATTCATTTAGGGCCTATCAGATTCAAACCTTCATATCTCGACATTGAATAAATCGGTTAAGAATCATAGGGAAATATTAAGATCTATATATAAATGTGTTTTCTGGAATCTTAATACACTTTGACATATGCACACTGGCTCCCCTTCCTTGATACGGCAAAAAGGACACCAGCGCATATCACTTAATTTTCGCGCCGCCGCCACTGCCGCCAAATTAAAAATTGGCGCGCGTTTATATTTTTCCTGACGCAATCTGTCACTACACAGGTTGATGCATCGAGATTCGATTGATCCAGAATAAATAAAAAAGAAACAGAGATTGATTCATAGAAAAAATCCCGAAAGGCTTATCTGGATTTGATGGATTACAAAACGGGATTTAAGGATAAATATTTAGTAAATTAGTGGGGATAAAGGAGTTTTTTTATTTGTCGATTTTTGCTTTCGTATGATATTTTTGCTGCAGGAACGGTTTAGTCGAAAATGATAAAGCTTGTGATGAATAAAGATTCAAAGGTCATGTAAAGGTCAAATATTCTATATGATCTGAATATCATGTCTTTGAATGTTGTGATATGCAGAGGGATATTCTTTATATCCATCGTTTTCTGGTTAATAAGTGTGGCGCGTGATATGTTGCATCTGTCAAGTTCTAAGTACGAAAGAATTCTATGCAATGTTTGATGTCGTTTATTGAATAGCTCATACATGTATATTTTATTTTTTATTTAGTAATCAAGTTACCAACTAAACCATTTCGAATTCCATACTAAATCTTCCTGTATGTCATATGTATCGGTAACGCTATAAGGACGGTGCTTTTGTTTCAGAGTTTTCTTAGAAATCGTAAGTCAAATATAGCCTCACAGCCTTAAATATCGAAGATGGCTGAAAGAGCAGACATGTCAGAATGGTGTGTTGAGTACACCCTACTGCGGCTGCGTACGATCTCGTTAAATGCTTCCACGCCCCTCCCACCACATAGGTCATAGGTTACGTTTTGACTGGAAGATCCGAGATTTATGTTTTCATGGTTTTATTCAATTAAAGTATACACAATATCATAATCGAAAACTGAAAAAGCTGTTCTGTAAATATTTTAATGATTTAGGACTGATTATTGTTTTGCTAGTTTAGAGTTATCATCTTTTATACACTGTAGAGGATTGCAATTACTGCTTACAAATATATACACATAAAATTGGATAGGTCGAAATGCTAAGTTGGCCTTTAAGTGAAATTATTCCAAGTCATTTCTGTCAACCTGGCGGCATTTACGAAACTTAATAATTTTACAATAACCTTTTCTTTTATAAAACCTGTTGCTTAACCTCAATGCATCCCGAAAACATTCTCTGATATTTTCCGCTAATTCTTTATGCGGTTAGCCTATTCCGCGCCCTGAAAGGGGGTATCAACACGGCGTTGACAACAGCATGCAGCGTTTTGATTGGTCGATGGCTGTAATGCAAATTTCCTGGTTTGATGGATTTCAATTTGTTCCAAATCTTTTTGTTACTGTATTTCTGAAACAAAACTGATCTTAAAATATATTGTGATGGAAAAAAGTGTAACCAACTTCCAGCATTTCTGAAACAATACTTTGGCATCCCGAAATCACTGATATTTTCTGCTGATCACTTCTGCGGTAAGCCTATTCCGCGCGCTGGAAGGGGGTATCAGCACGGCGTTGACAGCGGCATGCTGCGTTTTGATTGGTTGATGGCTGTAATGCACATTTCCTGGTTTGATGGATGACCAGGTCGAGTTGACCAAGTCGATGTTGGAATAAAATGATGGAATGGAATTGTGTATGTGTTAATGGTCAAGAATATGCGGTTAATTGTTACCAGATCTGGGTCTGACTCTTGACTTTGTATCGACCTGTATGTATATTGTCACAGGCAATTCAATACTATATTATTAAGATTTCAAGTAATATCTTATTGCAGGTTTAAGTGGATCATTCTGAAAAAAAACATATATTAAAAGTTTTAAAGGAGAAGCTCGTAACTTAGGAATATAATATTTAGATTAGTTTATAAATGGAGATTATAAGAATTATTCATATGCAGGATATAAATATCATGTCAAATGATCATCAGATAAAAGCAGACCTACAGTGTAATTCAATAATTAATTAGCAAACCAACACAATCAATATATTCAATTGACAGGTGTCACATCTGACCACCCAAAGGACTGCAACTTTTGTTATCTATATTTCTCTTATCTACATTTAAAACTCTCATTGACCGGATCCAGATAACATAGAGTCTGGATCTCTAACCACAAATCCATTTTGCAGTATCTATTTCGAAACAATAGATAAGAGTTCGAGTCCCATTGTATCTATTGCTAAGCTATGCTGATGAGACTTGAGATACGTGTGTGGTAAAGCCGACGAATATTTAGCATTGATTAAGACTATTTAAGATAATATGTATAGATACTTAATATATGTATTAATGTTGGTGATGATATACTAAATCGATGCCAGGAGATTATATAATTCAAACTTTAAAGTCCGTTGTTTTGTTAATCAAAACTACTTACGGTATAGAACCCGCGTGGATAGATAACGTTCACAATAGGCCCACTAAATCAACACATTGAAGGTTCAATAAATATATATATATTTAAATTCTATATAATTTGAAAGTTTTGTTTTAAATACAATGCGATTTAGTTCAAGAAAAGTGTATGTTTAGAGTCACTATCAGCAACATTGCACATAGATCATATTTATTTTCCGGATCATTTACAAAGAAGATAACAATACATGACACGACACAGATAAAAAAATATGAGATGCGTGAATATCGTTTATAATTTATATGCGTCGTTTGGAAAGCTTACATAAAACCAAATATAAAATTAATCGCGAATTTCAAAATAAAGCAAATCACCAATCCCATTGCAATGCATTACAATACATAATTACAATAATATAATTCTCAATGCTGATATGACGAAATAGCCCTTGATTGCTATGTAACTTGTCACTGTCAACTTTCTACTTGTCCTTGAACCGAAGTGGCTTCACACTTTAAGGGACGTGAATCACGGATCCGTACTTGATATATGTTTGCATTTTGCCTTCACACACCGTTATATTTCTCATTTTATTGTTCTTGTAGTTTTTCTAGATTCTTCATACACAAATATTATCCATTTACCCTGCCAAGAACCCGTTTCCCTTGTTTCTTTCTTGAACTTTCTCATTTTTCAAGCCTTTCCTATGTTAACTTTCAGTACCTTATGATTTGTATTCATATTATAAACAAATGATCTATTGGCCCGAATCCATGCCTGTGACAATCAAATGCTTTTGATATATACATGTACTCATCTTTGTGGTTGCTATATTTCTGATGTTTTAACAAGGTGTTTGGTGTAATTGAATTGTCATTTGTTTAAATACATGTATGTAATGGTTGCTATGGATTTGCCCTTTGTTTACATAGTGTATGGTTGCTATGGTTACAGAACTGCGCGAGAGTCCAGGCACGCGGCGTTACCCTGGCAACGGGATGGATGACGTCAGTGACATGGCGCAAGTTGTTGTTGTTGGAGACTACATTCTAGTTGGAGCAAGGTATGATTAAATTAGCTTTATGCGATAGACCTTATATTTTTATGCATCGAATTTGAAAATTAGTAATAAGAAATGTTTACGCTAACTTAACAATGCTTATTATGAATATTTGAAGAGCACCCCGCGAGCTGTTCCCCACAAAATATGTTCCACACCAAATTCCAGCTAGCTTGGAAATTTTAGGAAAATTCGTTCTAGCTTGGAGACTGAGCAATTGGAGGAACACTTTTCTTGAAAATTGCTTGGAATTTGTAATAAATAGTGAAAGTCAATGTTTTAAGATTTATTAAACTTGCTAGCAATTGTATAATTAACGGTTATTAACAATATAAAACAGATAATTATGTTATAATCAGCATTTCAATTTTCACAAAAGGTGTTCCTTTTCTGTTCCAAGCTGGCTAGAAAAGGAAAAACTGCCCATCCGACTTGGAAAATGGAACACCTTTTTACAACATTTTAATGTTCAAAAACAATTTTATTGCCGCTGATCAAAATTATAAAATTATTTTAGGGTGTTTTTACCCAATTTTTGAAAAAATGTGTCGGGGGTGCCCTTCATATTTGATTACTTTAAAGGTAACTCCATTTGAATATGTGTTGAATCGAATACCATATTTTCATTGGAATTGGAATGCGAATGTAAGCAATAACCAAATAACCCAACAATTACATACCGAACATGATTCCTTGCAAATCACTATAACACATATTATTTATTAAATGGCATATTTAACACTGTTTCAGGAACAATTTAATTCGACTCGCCATGCGCAACCTGAAAGAGCTAGAACGGGTAGAATGGGCTCCTTCTGAAATCGACAGGGACATCTGCATCGCTCGCGGGCAACCATCGGTTAGCATTTTCTTTTACATACAAGCAAAACATTAACAATAATATTTTTTATTATAACTACTAAATACGGTAATGTCAATTTTGCAATAATTTGGCTATAATTATATTGTGGAATCAGGGTCTTAAAACTGTAGTGTCCAAGCAGAACTTATTAAAATACAACAACAACATTATAGTACACATGTACTTCCATAAGTACATATGTACTTTTCAAAAGTGCGCATAAACTTAATCAAAGTGCACACGTACTTTGTAGGACCAGTGCGATAACTTCATCCGGGTGCTGCAGCCCTTTGGCGACCAGGTCTTCGTTTGCGGTACACACGCCTTCGCGCCGAAATGCAACTGGCGGCAGGTAAAAGTTGCGGAATATATTCACCTCGTTTTCTTTTTCAGCCATAATATATTTTATTGGGATGGTAGAGCGTACCCCTGGACACTATTAATACCCGGCTCCAAAGATAAACCGCTGAAATCGCATATGTTCTCTGAAACAGACATTCGGAAGTGTAATACGTACCTTTGCTATCCTTAAAATGGCGCTCATTGCCATCAAGTTCAAGACGCCCAAAGAACTGCATCACATGATTTGCCCATGATAAGTAAAACAATGTGATTTGTGAAACAAAAAAATGTAAATATCTATATGATATGTAACTGTTCATAGCATATAACCGATCAGCTGATCATTGAATAAGACATTTCAGTGCTAAACGTCTAGGGCCCAACAGGTTACATACCTTTTCTTTCGCATTCTTCAAAATCAGTTACAACAACTGATTGAAAACCTGACAAACTAGTTGAATGGATGGCATAGTAAACATTGTTTAAACATTACGTTAACTACAGCGTAACAACAAACGTACATGTAATGCATCATTTTTGTCGGTCTGTCAGTCAGTTCGTTTGTATGTTTGGAGCTGAAAAGCTTCATTCAACATCAGGGTCAAGACTGGGCCCGCATTCGTTGTTTTCTGGTCTTTGGTTAAACAAAACTTTTATACAGTGAAGATTTATAGAGTAACCAGCCATTATACCAATGGTTGATTGGAAAGATTTGAGTAAAAAAAAAAACACAACATAACCTTACAATTATCAACACATACGCGTAGCAACTTAATAATTATTCTTAATATGTGTCATGTTTCTAAAGCTTCTTGCACGATAATTAATGTTAATGTTGTCTAACACAGCACCTCTCTGACAAGTTTCTGTTTTCCAAAATACCCGGTTGATAGTTTCTTATACATGTACATGTAAAATTAAACCAAAACCCCCTATCAAATAGCTCTTGGCACAACCAAGACGCTGCGTGCCAAAGCATTATTGAATACCGACTCAGCAATGCATGTTGTGATAACAAATTGTTATTGTTGTTGTTTGTCAATAACCGTGACCAACCGCGTATTCTGAGAGAACATCAACGTGCCAGATAAATCTCTCATCGCTGGGCTAGTGAAAGCCATTCAAAGATCGCAAAATGCTCATGATGAAAGAATCAAGTACTGTTTCACCTTCGTTATGTAGCATCCCAGGGTTGGATCCAGAATATGTTGTACTGGGGGTGCCAATAAGATTTGGAAAAAGGGCCGAACTGGGCGCCCTCCTATTTCGCCCTTATGCAGATCCGGGCCTGGCAATCAGCTATACAGATTTTATACTGCATTGTTCACCTTAAAGGGGATGGCTGCAAAATAGGCTGTGTAGGATGTCATATTAACTTCCAATGATATGACATAAAACCAACCTGAAATAAAAACACTCGTTTGATATTGTATTTGCAAGGTTTATTTTGAATAGAGTTAATATAGCTTTTAAAATGAACTGTTTTCGATATCTCTGAAAAAAAACAAGACCAACAACCTGTTTGCCAATCTTCTTTCTCTCAACTTAAAACAATTTTGATTTCTATTTCCGGAATCAAATCTATTCTGGACCCTGCTTCAAGCGAGTGTTATCTTGATTTTCGAAGTATTGCAGATATTGTCTTACATTGAGTTTCATAAAAAGTGTGCGCCAGAGTGTCAATATAGCATCACCTTACGTTTATATAAAAGTATGTATAAGTTTCACTACCGTCGATTCCAGGCACTTGTTTATAATTTTTATTCCAGTTTTAATATGTTTAATTTTTAACCAATGCAATACACTGTAGGCCTATTCAGTATTACATTATTATTAAATACAACTTCACCTTTAGTCCATGCCATACTAGCGTTATGTTAGTCGTAAAAGGGTTGCAAGGCGTTCGTTGATTAATTATCTTGCCTTTTTTCTCATTTCTCTCATTTTTTTCTATACTGCGATTGAATTACGTACATTAAGTGCCTTACACCAAATACACGCGTCGGGATAATTGGAATAACCAGATACATGTGCAACTAGTTTTATATAAAGAAATCGACAAACATATGTTATACATGTAAGCCACGTCTGGTTGGGCGTTCATACAAAACGATGGCTTACAATGATCAAAATAGAAAATATTAACATGCATATTAGAAGACAGAGCCTCGGTATATCGTATTGTGTGATGTTTCACAAATTTGTAGCCCAATATTTTTGACCACTTAAGCTTTTTCCGATCGAATTGAAAGGGATTTCATGTGAATTTTCATTACAAATAGTCTAGTGATTCTAAAGTGGAAAGAGAATAATACATAGAAATGTCATTTGTTCCCTAACGTTTCCATATATTTAAGTAGTGGAAGGATGCAAATCATTTTATTTTCAAACAAAGTTGCTGGTGAACGTAAAGACAAAGCCTAATCTTGTTCCATCGCTTTCCGGATACGAATAGAGGAAGGAACTAATGTTTTATTTTTTGTTTCAAGCGTCCATTTACACAAGTGGACTTTGGTTAGCGAGTTCCAATGCTACACAGCCGATTACAGATTGTTTTTATCATTAACCACAAAACCTTCGGTTCCGCGTTCTTTTATCATATCGTATTGCACAATCGCTCTATGGATGGTGTTTCGGTTTCTATGGAAATATGGTACCATACCGGTAGTAGTTAATGGAGCAAGCCTTAGTATATTCGTTGAAAAAACAAGGAAGAATTGTGCCCAGATTTGTTATAGGAAGTCCGGTTAGCAGCGATAGGTCATATTCGATAACAGTTCTGCTAATTACTACAACGCAAAAACGGACACAACGGACGTAACATATATCTATTATATTATAGATCTGTTTCAATCTTCAATTGATTTGCAATCGAACTGCCGTTTGTATAAACCGACAAAACATATAAATAAAATCATGTTTATATATAATCCCAAAAGGATATGCATTCATAACTCTCTTAGATAGCACCTATTACTATTGCACTCTTACCAGCCGAACATGATGATTCCTAAACGAATCCTTAACCATCCCAGATTCAGTTTCCTAGCAACCATTGCCAATATTGGGCTAATAGCCATCTGGTTAAGCCATCGCAATAACGTCATAAAGACGCAGAATATCGAAGCTTTGCTTTATTACGCAAAACCAGTAAATAGGAGATTCCGTTTTTCTATATGATTGCACAATTGCAAAATACTTTAGGAGTTGTGCCTCGGTTTTGCAAAATGTGGTATTGGCCTAATCGTAGAGATCCCAGAAAACCAAAAAGACCCTATCAGTTTACGTGAAGACCCTTTCACCTTGACGTTAGGGACAATTACTGTACCTTAATTGTCCAATAATTAAGTAAAAATCGTAGCAATCACGATTTTTTTTATTTTAGGTATATTCAATACAAATCGATTCTATACATTCATCATGATCATTTGACCTCCGTTTTAGATTTTTACGAATTTTCGTCTTCTGGGTTATGCTAAAAGAACTTAAGTAGAAAAGAAACACTGAGTTGTTCTGATAGGCCATGTAACTTGTCTAAGCGCCGATAAATCCATACGCCTAATCACAACCAGTCTGATTACCGCATGTTTTATGTATTACTGCGCGCTCAACTTTTTTTGCGTTGCGTTTTTTGGCTTGTTTCTTATTTTTGACTGAAAATTGGTTTGGCACCACTTTTCTGCAAGCGGAGGGTAGAGTACTCAGATATCTTTCTGGTTGTGTTACATACATATCGGTTAATTTCAGTTAGATTCTAATTAAAATTGATGCATTAGATTGATCCTGTCATCAATACTCAATTTGTGAATGAATGAAAAATAGTTTTCTTCATTTACTCAGATAAGAATATCTATGTACTGACATATAATTATGCATAATAAATTATAGCACTTTCATTTTTGTTAGATGTTATGATGCATCATTATTTCTTAAAAGAGCATGCTGCCATGCCAAATTAGATGAATGAAAACTTTCACTTTTAGCAAAACGTGCAAATGAAAAAGGACAGAAACCTATATTTCGTTGTTTACCTTTGACCGGAAACTAATAATTCAGACCCTAATGATCTAAAACAAAAACTAAAACCACACAAGCTAATGCATTGGAGGCAATTAAGGTCGAGCTATATCATGTTCAGTGCAAAAACCTATCCTGTGTTAGACCTTAAGCGGTTGAAAAAAAGTCGAGTTGCTAAAAAAGAGTTATCGGTTACCCTCCCCCTTTTACAGAATTATCGTGATAGGTCTACAACAATAGTCCGTATCTTATCGCTACCTTAAAGGCATTGCAGTCACGACTCATAGACATTAGACCCAAGAAAGACAATTAAGTGGTTTGACATTTATCTTTTAGCTTTTTTGGTGTTCGTGTTATGTTAGAGTTTTTTTTTCAACG
>LQRL01086355.1:4425-18512 GCA_001703475.1 Hydroides elegans
AATCAAAAATTGTAATTTCTGGCGATTTTTTGAAAAATGGTGATTTTGGGGACTTGGCACATTAAGAAAATTACTCGATAACGTGATGTTTTGAGGACTAGGAATATATAAGGAAACTGTTGTGAGAAAGACGTTGTTAGAAAGACGCTGTGAGAAAGACGTAAGAAAGACGTTGGATGGATTTTTGTTGATGTTCTTAATTGATTTCCTCTGGTTTTTTTTTTAGGTTTTCAACTGTTGTTGAAGTAGCGGAGGACTTAATCAGCTTCACTGATCTACTTGTTTTTTTTTAAATTTTCAACTATTGTTGAAGAACGGGGGACTTGTTTAAATTTTTCACTGATCTTCTTGTTATTGTTATTCATTCCCTTAAAAAATCGCTCACTCAAGGAAACAATCAGTGAAAATCATCATCGCGAATACCAATCTGTTAAATGTAGCAAGAGGCACGCAAAGTATATTTCGGTGTATGGAGGATCACAAACCGATTTTGCATACAGTACTTAACACCTAGTTGCGGGTTATATCCAAATGATAAACATTAAATTTAGGTAAAGCTGTTTATGTTCCACCCACAGGTAAACACATTGGGTTTTACAACCTTTTGTTTAAAGGAATTCACACGCTGTCTGTTTTAAGTAATTATGCCCCCATCCCAAAGTTGAGGGGGGGGGGGGGCTATAGATTTATGGTGTCCGTCTGTCTGTCATCGCTTGCTTATACGGTCTTGGACTGTTTAACGGAAGATCGTAGAAACTTGGTTATAGGCTTAGATGAAAACGTCTCGACATGAAGATGTGCCTTTGACAGTTTCGGCCGAATTCGGTCAACTTCCGGTGGTGATTGTGGCCATAGAGTCCAACTTAAATAGGGATTTTTCGAACTTGAGATTTTGCTGGTTAGAAATTTTTTAACAGAAAATCGTAGAGGCTTGTAGATATGCCCAAAAGAACGCCTTTGATCTGGAGATATGTCATGAGGTTTTATTTTACTATAAGCCATTTATTTTTTAAAGAAAGATTATAATTATTTATTGTTTTTGAGTTTTTTGTTTTAGTTGTATCCCATAGTTTGAATTCCTTATAACTCACAAACCACATATATAATTCAATTCATATACTTTTTTTTTAATGAACACTTTGTTATAGTTATCGATCTGTGTCAGCAATCAGTATGTCAATTGAACTGTGCTGGTGAAACTCACAATCAAAATCCACTGATTTGAAAGAAAGAATATCGTTATTTTTATGGCTAAAATCTTATGTATACGTTGTAGATCTCAAAGCCTTTGAGCGGCGCTTAACAGAAGTCATTGCTCAATTGCAGCCTAAGACAGGTCGCTGGCGTTGTAAGTAATTTTTAGGAGTTGCTGTTGACTTCATTCAAAGCTGATCACATGATTTATGTTTCTTTTTAAGAAATGTATGGTTATATTTGTTATCGCCCTGACATACTGTATTTAAGACTGCATTTATTATAACTAAATTAGATACATCTTACCTGCCTTTTGTAGTTTAATTACCTTTTACACGGTCATATGCATTGAAAACCTTTAAGCCACAATCTTTTAGATTCTAAGACAAAAGTATGTGAATGGCTTTGGCTGTATTTCTATTTTCATTTCTAAGTATTCTACTTTATTTAAATGTTTCAAAATAAGTGTATTAAAAAGATTGATTTAATTTAAAATGTATCCTCCTTTTCTTCTTTTAGATTGAAAAAAAAAAAACTTGTTTATACCTGTGTTTTGTTGTAGTATTGCTCCTCTTGGTGTCCGTTTTCACGGCGACAGGGGCTTGGGCTTGGTTATGGGATGCGGATACGTTAAAAGTAAGTTCTATTTGTGCAGTGTCGGAAGAAAACAGCTTCAAGTATGTTACTGATTCGAATTTGATATGTTGACATTTTATATTCTTATGGTATTATACTTCTTCTGGATCGAAACATTTACAGTTATCAACCTAGCTTTGGCTAATGGCGTAAAAGCGCGTAGCGAATGACTCCTTATAATAATAATAATAATAATAACCTGCTATTGAGAATAACGAAAGAGCACTTGTTTCAGAAATTGAAGTTTATTTTTTCATAATAGTTCGCTGATTTCTATGCATATACATTGTATATTTTTCACTCTATTGATTCCAGGTGCCGTTTGTTCAATCCTTGATGAACCATCCATTTTTCGCGCTGAGCTGCATATCTCTTATAGTTCTCTTTTTGATGGGTATTCATAAACGAGTGGTGGCACCTTCTATGTATCCTTTTTGAAGATAAATGAATGGAATTCATTTATAAATCTATAAATCACGTCTTAAAATTAAGGATCTTAGATGTTTTCCGCCTAAGGCAAAAAAATGTTAGAAGCATAACATTAAGTGCTTTGAATTGTGTCCGGACATGATTTTGAGCTTGAGATTAAGTGATTGCATGCCACAAATAAGTCTTATAAACTGTCCAATTTTCAAAAGTATATGAACATTATGCTTTCTTAGTAATCGTATGACACATTAGCCTTAAGGTCCAACTTAACTAACGAGCACACGGACCGCGGGGTATGGGGATGAATGGTAGCACCAATGATTTATTTTCTCGAAAATGTATTAAGTAAAAATGTTCTTAACCGCTAAATAGAATTGCATCCAGATGCCGTCAAGTATTAGCAGATTATAATATGTCTTGCGATGACGTAAGTATGATTACACATGCAGTTTGATTACAGTTTGATTTGTATAGACTAAAGTTAGTTTTAAATTTAGCAAAATATTTTTTAAAAATCTTTTTGTAGGGGACAAAATAGTGCAAATAGATGCCTTAGGGGTGATACATGAATATGCAATAGAATAGATATATGGGAAATCTGACAAACGTAACTTTTTGCAAAAATAATGCTTAACTTTAAAAACCATATATCGCGTATTTGTGACCTTTTCTATCGACCTTTAAGTCTTGTTTTGTCTCAATATTGAAGTTTTGTTATGTGATATTTATTTTTGAGACATATCTTAAATCAATGTTATTATAGTTTTATATTATTGAAAAAGTATTTTTATACCTAACAAATTATACAATTGTATCGCAAACATTTAGTGCATTCTGCGACATCTTACCATTTATGTTTATGTTTTCCTCTGTTTTAGACGGGGAAACTAATATTGAAACCACGCCCTACGTGATGTGATTAAGCTGGTTTTCTTGTTATTGCTGTTACGGATATAAACACATGTGTACTAATATTTTTACTAAAACGGCGGTCGATATTGTCGGTCACGAAGACACTTGCTTCATATCTTGAGCAAATTCCATGCAAAGCGTAGAAATCAACAGGTTCTTAATGAATATTTAATTATTTCAATGATTGAATAAAATTTGACAATGTGCATAAATACCCTAACAGTGATAATAAGGACTTAATAATATACAAAAATATAGCCTATATATTTTGCTGCATCAGAGTATATAATTCACCATTGAATATGTAGTATGGATGATGTTCTGATTGTGATTGATATAAAATTCTCAGCAAAATTGTGAGTTTAAAAATTATTAAAACAGCGTTACTAATCTGAAATAATTTTTCTGCTTAACGTACTGTAGAGCTATAGTCAAAGCATATCCTCTGCTAATTTGAGATGTGAATGAGAAGTCAAATATGTATATACAATGTCGAGAATAAATTACGGTTTAATGCATACACGATGTACTGTCTTGGAAAGGATTCTTTCATTTGTTAGTCATAAAAATTGTTCGTCATGGGAAAGCCTATGTCATAGATCACAATGATTGTGTTATATAAAGTCACATTGTTCACTGATTTTGTTCAATGATTTTTTTTTGTAAAATATAAAAAATCGCAAATAACTAGGTGTTTTTGATATTTAATTGTTTACCGACCGAAAATTGTTGTATACATACATATACATAGGCGTGTTCTTAAATAAAGATTCGCACTTAGAAAAATTGAAAATGGTTACTATAAAATCAAAACTGCCTGTAGCTTGATCGATTTGTCTTTATAGTAAACACGCCTGTTTTGAACTAATTATATATTATTAATTTCAAATATATCAATCGAAATAATAATTGTGACCGAATTCTTCAACCATGACCAGACAAAAAAGTTGGCATATACTTTAAATATTTGTATATTTAATATATATGTTAATTTGATTTTCAATTAATGAACTCTAATTACTGGTATTATCTGAATATATCGTTGGTATGATCACGCTGTATAGCCTTAAATTTATTAAGGCTTCATTTGCAGTGCCGTACTAACTAAATATAGTACCGTTATGTTCAGAATTATACATTGCACTACATCATACATGACGGAGCCATGGGATATGACAAAATCCAAAATTGTTTTCATCGTAATCAACTTTTCGGCGAGAAAATCTTTTTAGAATTCGGTATATGCTATGCCATTTACGTAATGTTTGTAGTCGATTTTCTCAAAACACACAAAATTCCATAGCACTGTTTTGGACGGAACTCTACAATTGATTATATGTTTAATTGTACCGAAAACCGGTGAGATATTGAGATATTTCCGTGAATTTCAATTTAGACTGTCCTTTTCATGAACTGGGTTTTGTCCCTGCACAGTCTTGCACTAATAAAGAAAATCCTTTCCTCCCACAAAGGTTAGTCTCCGACAGAAAGAAAAAAGAGAATGAGTTTGGATTTCGAGGGTTGAAATTGAAAGAGAAATTCGACCTACACGTTTATATTTTTTCTATTGGAAACTATGCAAACGATTTAATAATAATTTATGAGTTCATGCAACCACTCGTTTTAGGACAGACTGACATTGGGAGGGTCCCGTGCAGAGTTGCGTTTCTAGCTTCGATTGCAACTTGAACAGGAAATTAATTAAAAAAATAGATGTTATCAAAAATGTTTGTTGTATGCCTACATCAATTTTTCCATCAACCAACACGTCATTTTGTTTAAAATATCTATGAATAATGAAAAACATGTTTCAAATAATTAATATTTGGAATTTGATTCGGCTGTTTACATCAGGGGTTTATTCTTAATCTGCTTACTGAGCGTAACTACATGTTATTTAGGTAATGTAAATTTATACACTGTAAAAAGAAATTTAAAAAAAACGCACAAAAATTGGCCTT
This sequence comes from Hydroides elegans, assembly GCA_001703475.1. Lineage (NCBI taxonomy): Eukaryota > Metazoa > Annelida > Polychaeta > Sabellida > Serpulidae > Hydroides > Hydroides elegans. The sequence goes on from LQRL01086355.1 coordinate 9,558, forward strand.
TCTTGCAAACCGATTTCATACAAATTTTGTAACTACGGTTTCGACAAAAAAAAAACATATTTACCCGTCCTATTTTTTTAAATATTCATCGGCCGTCACCCTAATACACATTAAAACCAGCAAAATAAACTGTGTTTGGTAATGATGAGAAAATTGTGTATTCAGAGAACAGCATTTTAACATCCTATGCATAGATCCTGTGTCATCTTATGCAAATTATGCAGTATATAATGATAAGTATATAGTATAATAATATTATGAAAATATAACTTATAAGTAAACTCTTAACGTTGGAGAGAAAAAGTTATTATATTTTCATTGTCCAACGGAATTTTAAGAAACCTTTGCGAAATTTAAAGAGTGAAATGATATTATATTTTATATGTCAATCACTACACTTAATATGGGGACGAAATTTGACCATTACAAATTGTACAACGAGTTTCAACAGAAAAATCCACATGCGGATTAGATGAAATATGCAATCGGTTACGGTTTCAAGTTGTTTATGTGAGCAAACGTTGCGGTCTGTTTTTTTACTCAAATCAAATGTAAACTATATGGCCTTGTTATTCTTTTATCCTTATAATCTAAAAAATATAGCTCATATCACGTGACCAAACCATTGAAAAGAACACCGTCCCGATATCGAGTTTCTAGCTTACAATACTTTTCATAAATTGCCCCGTTTTTGTTGGAACTTAATCGTCTTACCTCCGTATTATAGACAACTGCTTTTTTATGAAGATGATTTAATTGTTAAGCGTTTGATAACTGTCTGCTTTTGATAATTTTGTTCAGGAAAATTGCGATGGTTTATATATCGCATGACCTTTATAAGGGATTTGCCCCACGTCGCAATATACCACCGGTAATCATTACATCAAGAGCTGTTCCCTACAAAATGTGTTCCAAACCAAATTCTAGCTGGCTTGAAAAATTTGAGAAAATAGTTTCTAGCTAGGAGATTCGAACAATTTGAAGAACACCTTTATCGATAATTTCTTGTTTTTCGAAATAAGTACATATAATCATTATTTCGAAATTGATTGAAATTGCTTTCAATTGCCAAATAGAGCAAATAAACTGTTATTTGCAATATTTGTTAGGTAGTTTAGTTCAAGTCAATATTTCAATTTTCGCAAAAGGTGTTCCTTAAATTCTGATGTAGCAATCTGGCTAGAAAAGGAGAAACAACCTAGCTGGCATGGAAAAAAAATGTTATTGATAATCATTATTTTGCTATTGTTCGTAATTGTAAAGGTTGTTTTAAGGAGATTTTAACAGTTTTTGCAAAAATGTGCCGTGACGTGTCCTTCTAACATGGATTCAATGTTAGAGGCCATCCGTTTAGTTATATATATATATATTTTGCCCCTTTGGCGTTCGTTTGTGTGATTTTTCGTGTATCGACAAACTTAATAAGAGTTCTATATCAGTAAAAATACAGATGGTCAACGTTGATATGAATATGAATTCAATCTACTTACTTAACTAGCATGCACCAGCAAATCGAGAAATTTTAATCTAAATATCAATATCAGCACCAAATTATTTACCTATTCTTTCAGGAATTCTTTCAGGGGTCTCGCGAATGAGTGCTAGCTGCTTCATGCTTTATCACTCCTTTGAGAAATTCATCAGTTTCTACAAATAGTGTCAAATAAAGGAATGGTCCTTTTGGAATTTTAGTGACAGGTGTAGTAATTCATTTCAAGATTATAAACTTTTTTTAGAACGTAACTGGCATATAAATCATTGTAATCAGTTTAGAAGAACACCCACGAGGTGTCCCTTTTGAAAATTGACCTATTCACAAAATTCAAGTAATCGCCTTCTAGCTACAAGAATTTAAGGAACACCTTTTGAAATTATTTTTCTATAGAAAATTTGGATTTCAATTAAATACATAATTATAATGCTAGGCAAAATAAGGTAAAAAGATAATAACAACTTAAAAAAAAAAAAAAAGAAAACAGATCGAATCTTATTCCATGAAATCACTTCAATGTAGGCGTTCTTGCATATTCCGGATAACGTGTCCAAGAACCGTTAACATCGAGAGGGAAAAGATAACTCATCCATGTAACGTCACGTCACATTGAGTGGGCTATCGGTGCATAGCCATTATTAAACCTATACGACCCGATACAGTTAAACAACAAAGTTCATGGGCCGAATTTCCCACAGGACTGCAGCCCGTTTAACGAATTCTCCATTTTAATGTATTCAATTTCAGGGAAGCAGACATGGGCACTTAAATTGAGATACTATTTCGCGGTACAATGAGATATAGCGCTTGAATGTGATACGGAAGTCGTAGGATATTTGACGATTTTTTGGCAGTAATAAGAAACTTTAACCAAGGTTTTGAGCATTTAAAGTAATGAGTAAACTGATGCTTTATAAGGTATAATTGGCATAATGCATTAACTCAGATTAACGCTAAAAAGAAACGGCTGCAGTTCCAATAGTTTTACACTTAGGAAGCGACAAATGCTTATATGGAAACAAAATAACTGTGGGAAAATAGTTTGAATTATAGAAGATAACTGTATATAATAGGATAATAATAATATATACCATTTTATAGGTAAGATATTGTTCAACTGACAAATTATTAATGTTGTTATATATTGAGTAAGCTGAATTATATATCAACAACATATTTCCTATTTTTTAGAACTCAATTGTGCGCCTGGTGATATATATTTTCACTGTGTGTTACATCTCTATCATTGAAGCAGAAACATGACGTATAGCATTCTATAAACATTTAAACATAATTTGTGCTTGATAATTAATAAAAGAATAAATGGGGAATAAAAGTGGTATCGCAGCCATTAAATGCATTTTGCAAGGTTTGACGATCATTTCTATTTCATTTCAGAACCAAGTTTTTTTAGTTATAGGCTTTTAGTATACTTTCTCCGGATGCGTGTCCGGTTTAAATTTAACTTTAGTACCGGTATCATTAAAATATATTATTAAATTCTGACCATGAAAGCATACGTCCTTACATTTTCATAATTCATTTAAGTACGGTTGAAACAGGACCATTGTTGAGATCACTCGACATAATGATTTTTAACAGTATTTGGTATATTTCTTATTTGACATTTAATCAGTCTCTTCCGCTCGAACATTTTGCTCTAGAATATGCCGATGTCGAATTGGAAACAGATTTCATTCTTCGCCCTGCTATGGGCAGCCATTATCATGCTTTGTTACGGCGACGCAGACGCATTTGTGCTCGATGAAATTCATCCGCCCGACCGACCGGAACGTTTCAATTCCGCGCACCAGGTCAAAGAATACGTGGATGACTTGAAGCAGTATCTATCCGTTGCAGGACGACAAAGGTAATTCGTAAACTGCTGCAATATAATCAGAACATTTACCATAAGCATGTTTTTTTTTTCAAAATATTAAATATATGCATATCATACATGTGATTCGAGTTTGGTAAAAGCGACTCAAAATCACTCAAGCTATCAAAAATAGTATGTTTAAAAGAAAACTATTAGCTTAATTAAGACATCAATTATATTTCTAAAATATATGATACCGGATAGTTGTTAAATGTCTCAAAAATAGTTTGCTTAAAATTAAACTATTGGCTCAATTAAAACTTCAAACATGAATTATACTTTTTTTAAATTTTGATATGGGATACTCGTTACATGTCCCAATTCAGCCTCGTATTTGTGAACTGGCATCAGCTGGTATGAGTAGCCTATATACTCGTCCCATGCATCAGCACTTTTTTATTGATTAGTAAAGACGAATGACTCAGTACCAATTATCATTTCCCACATTTCAATCACCGGATAAAGGAACATCTAAATCAATTGTATTCTTTACTCTAGAGGACGGATAAATGAAAAATGAACAAATTACAATGGCACATGCGTTTAAGATGATTTCATTTGAGAGTTAAAGAATATAACCAATTAGTAGAACAAAGTCAGATCAAGCTAATAAGCTTTGAAATAAGCAGTAATTTTGCTTGTTGATAATTTCTACTCTTCTAGTCAAGTATATTGGTTTCAGGTTTGGTAAAAGAAGCTTAACTCCAAAGCAACACATAAACTTTGTCGATTCCGATCCTTTCTATGAAGACAAGGATATCAAATTGATGACACCGAAATTGATATTGGACATCTTAAGCTACAGCATGTTTGGAGAGGATAGTCCTTATCGACGATGACAATACGTATTCTAAACCATATTATTTTGATATGTTTTTAAATATATACATTCATGGCTATTTCCCTGTGAAAATAGTTATTTGATAAAGGCTTGATAAGCATTGAATTGCTATAAGAATACCTCAGTTTTTAAAAAAAATATTTTATCCGAAAATCAGCGCCTAAAATAAAAATCATCTGCAGTATTTGTTTTTATAACATTTGTATCTTGTATTGTTTAGTTTATTTTGTATATTATTTAAAATTAAATTCAAGTTCGAAATTATCTTTATTCAGCGTTGAAGTTCAAATGCTCGAATATTCATAGCGATATTTTGGTATACGTAGCAGCTACCGTCGTATAACATTTTTTTATATGAGAAATATAGCTTAAGAAATAAAAAGATAATCAAATAATTGCAAACAAGAATAAAACATGCAAAAGTGTTAGCGGGTTTAAAAAAGGATGATACATTTCCATATGTTATTGTCTTATGATGATTGGTATTTTAAATCAGGCGGGTAAGCTTTGAACGCTCGTTGATAATAGAACTAATTTATAAAAAAAAATGAATATGAAGACAATTCTTTATCGCTACCAATATGGGTTTGTCCAATTAAAGATAGATATAATTTCAAAAACTGAATTTCAAGTAACCAGAATACGTGTAAAATGTTCGTTCCTAATGTTTTTTTGCCTTATTTGCACGAAATCACCACTTGCTGTCTTTATTAGACTGCGATTATATGAAGAACTAAACTTGTCGCTATTTTAAAAGCACACAACAACAAAAATACTATGAAAATCACGAATGGAGTTGAGAAGCGTAAAAGACCTAATTGTTAGAACGATGATCAGCTTTGGACCAGTATCTACAACTAGAGAATGTTTTAAATGTTGTTTTATCTGATATTACATTAAAGTTGTTTAATGCTTCATTTTACACTTTTACGATAATTGGATGCCGGGTGTACCCCTCGCATTTGTTTAATGATTAATATATTTTCATTAAATGATTTTGAAATCATCTTTCAACTCGATTTAGATAAATCAATAGATTTTATACGAATTCCGTGTTTATTTAGTTTTATCTATGAGTTATTTTGTACTTTCTGACACAAACAGTATAGGTTTGTGATACGTATTTGTCTTGATTCGCGTCAAATTTTAGGGTACGTTCATGGATGGGCGCTCGACGATTTAATTTTGAAATTGATCTGAGTTTATTTATTGTTTAGCGGAAAATGATCAGATATATTTTAATAATCTTTATACGCTGCTTTGCATCCAAATGTATATCTGAAGTTGCAAGCAAGACACCAAGAAAACTACTGTATTCAAATATACTATCTCCTACCAGAATAAAGATTATCAAATGTGTCTTAGTATCATTCACTCACAGATCAACATTCAATCACAGATCTACATTGATTGATATATTTACAAATATATATTTTCAAAAATCTCTGTTCTGTTCTGAAAAAAAAAGTTGTAAGCAAGGAAGAGCTGCGACAAGAATAAACATTTAACCAAATAAATCATTGAGTGCCCTCAATCATGAGTTTAAAAAACTACTTATCTATTTCTTTGTATTTTTATCATATTAAAACGATACAACGTTGATTATATATTGTTTTATCAAATAAAATAACATAGTATATATGTATGTTTACAAATGTTTGGTTTCACGAAAGGAAAAGTTTAAAATCGTTTAGAGTTGGATGAAAACAATCCCGATTTACATAAACATGCCGCGCATGGTAATTTTCAAAATCAGTGTCGAATGTAACTATGGTCATTTACATATTTAGTTTTTAACGTGATACAAAATAATCGTGCTCGGCCTTTTACATGCATTTCTACAATTAAATATAAGATTTACTGAATCTAAATTCACATAAGCAGTAAACCCTTGTCTAAGACCTTGGAACATTATTTATCTATGAGTTCTTGCCGTAAAATCCTATAACTGTTTACATGTTATAGAGTCAATTTCAATGACGTCAATCTAAAAACTAATAGATACGTCACGTCAAACTAGAATGACCCAAACAAACAATGAATCAAAAGGTAATATTACAAAACAATATACAATCTGATGACATAACGATTAAAAAAGATAAATGCCTGTTATCGGATCTTACCTCCTTCGTTATTGGCTGTGATATTGTGTGGGCATGCTACGGGGCATTTGTTAGACCTAAATGCAGTTTTTTAAAGATGCTAAGTTTGTATATTTAATACATTTGCTGTTATTATTTTTCTTAAATACAACTAGCAAGCATACGTTAATAGAATTTTTTATAGAGTAATTGTATTTGATGTTTTGTGCCAGATACTTTGATGTTGTGCAATAAAATTTCGTAATGATAAGCTTTTAATACAAATCAACTTCAAATCATTCCGTGTTATACTTAATTTGTTGTAGATTCAATCATGTAGGATACAGTTTTATACCTAAAGCAATATATATATTTATAACATGCAATACCTAAGGAAACGTTAATTATAATATTTCTGAGTGTTAAATTTAAATAAAATGTACATATTATTGAGCAGACTTCTGCTCATAAATAATACACGTGTATGCACACTTTACGACGGAACATTGTATCGTGAACTCACATCTTGATAAAAAAAAACATTTGATGATGTTTTATCAATTTTCAGAATATTAAATCTTTACAGGGAATTATTGCTTGTATATATTTTCTTTCTACGTAATGTTATAGGGGTCACATCATCATTATGAATGTTGGTTCCTGTTTTTTATCCTTACATTGACAACTACTTCTGGAACGGGTTTGTCAGATCCCACTTGAAAATGGCGTCTTTTTTTAGTTAATTCCCTTGCATCGAATTCAAAGGAAAGTATTTTTTTGCTAATATCTTGGTCTCCGCTATGATTCAAATTGTCATGTGTGCGGTATATCGAGCCCTCCGAAAATATACACCACTGATTGATTCGGGATACAACGGCATCCTGTTTCAACTTGATAAAACCAAGGCTTCCACTGTTGTCTTTTCAATGCTCAAATACTTATTGATATTTAAGTATTTATTTGGTCAAAACCATTAAAAGGCAGATTTGGACAACAAGAAATTGTGTTTATACTACCTTCTGTTCGAATTCTCTGGCCTTAACAGAAAGCGTTTACTGGCAGACGACAGAATCTATAAGCCCCAAACCTATTTAGGGTTAGAACTTTATAATGTGTTGAAATATCATTCATATACCAGGTTTGATCGTGTTACACTTAACAAAATATGAGCCAAATTAAATTATAAGACCAGTCAAGAAAATTAAGACATCGATGTAAATTAACAAAAAAATCATATATATCATCATATTAAGTGATTGGGTTGATTCAATCGAATTGATATAATGTCATTAATTTTGTTAATTTCTTAAAATCAATGATCTAGTTATTTTATGTGATCTCAGCTGATTCTTTGATTACAATAAAACTGCATTTTCAAATAAAGTTGTAATACTGCACAGTACTTATATATTAACAAACGGGGTCGTGAAAGGGGTATATTTCATTGGGAATCGGTTTGTTGAATATCCTCTAGGAATTATTCATGAGGCATTACACTGTTTGCGAAGAATAATTTGTTTGACTAAAATTCCCCCTGTTAAATAGAAAGTATATTGTTGACACTTTATTTCATCCAGCTGAAATATAAACAAACATTGCGCTTGTATCAAAATTCACCCAACTAAGGTGGTTGACCAAAGGTCTTTTAAAGCAAGGAAGTATTTGTGAAACACATCTGACAACTTCCGGTCGGGTGTTTGACCGAAATGGCCAAAAGGCACATCTACGGACCAAGACATTTCATTTGAGCCTATAACCAAGTCTCTATGAGCTTCCGTTCAAAGGTTCTAGCCCGTATAAGCTCAAGTCTTGAAAACCTGTATTTTTGGCTATTTTGGCCAATTCGACAACTTTCGGTCGGGTGTTTTTTGATTGAAATGGTCAAAAGACACATCTACACATCCAGACGTTTCGTTTAAGGCCTATTCCCGAGTATGTACGACCTACCGTTCAGAAGTTCTGGCCTGTATAAAGAGGTATGACGGATAGACAGACAGATAGACGGACGGACACACCAAACCTATAGGCCCCCAACCTTTAGGGTTGGGCCTAAAAATGGCGCAAATTATCCCGGATATACTTTTTGTACACAAATACTTTAATATCTCCATTCATAGGAAACGAAGATATTCCCACCAAAATATTTTGTGAATGTTTTTATCGCGATTTGTTTACCTGTTTATAAACATTTTTTTTCACCACTCAAATATGGTAAGCTACAAACTATAAAACGGCTATTCTTATATGAGAGTTATAATCAAATTATTTGTTTGATTTTTATAGCATCAGATTTCAGCATATTCAATGTTCTGTGTTCCAGGTGGGCGATATTACCGGATTCTTAATATTTTATGCCTTTAGTTCCAACAAGGGAGTTCAATTATATATATTCGCGGATGTCTTCATAATAAAAGGGGGAGAACAGTTGGTATAACATATAGGAAAAAAACCTCTGAAAATTGGAAATTTATTATTTTTGGAAAGGTTACAGACAGTTGACACTTATAAACCACACAATTAAATGAACATTAGTATACTTTAATACATACTTTGATCTTGAACTTGCACATTAACTCTAAGCATGCGTATACTAGAGCGATTTTCAACGTTTCTCCCTCTTTTTTGTCAAATTTTGTGTGAAAATATCCGCGAATATATAATT
>LQRL01086365.1:0-17511 GCA_001703475.1 Hydroides elegans
TGCATTTATTATTATCATATATATCTTATTGTAAAGCGCTATGATCAATTTGTGTTGTAATAGCGCTATATAAATGTCGTTATTATTATTATTATTATTAAAGTGCAAGTTGTGGCACATACTATTAAGAAAATAGTTCCCTAATCTAGAAAATGTCAAACTAGTCTTCTAGTTAACTTTACTTCCAGTATACCTTTAAGACTGTGATTTACTATTTTTTTTACACATATAGCATACTTATATAGGACAAAAACATATAGGGTAGGTATTTCAAGGGAATTTTTCGAAGATACGTTAGTGATAGACACAAGTCAGTGATAGACACAAGTGAGAAGCAGGTGCACTATCCTGGTGCAGCTGATAGACACACACACGTAAGTAGCATTTGCGTTCCTGTGGTGCAGCCGATAGACCACGCATGAAGCATTAACGACCCTGGTGCAGCCGATAGACAGATATAAGAATCAGCAACGGCTCTATGGTGCAGCCGATAGACACACGTAAGAAGCAATAACGACTCTGTTGTGCAGCCAGCCGAAACACACGTAAAGAGAAGCAACGGCTCTCTTTATGTTGCAGCCGATAGACAAGTGTAAGAAACAGCCAACGGCTCTGTAATGCAGCCGATATACCCACGAAATCTTCATTTTGGATTATGCTGGATTGTATAGTAATAAGTATTTGTATAGTTCAGTTTGATTTCAGGTAATCAAAAACCATGCTAGCAAGAATATATAATCAAATAATCGTGCAGATCAAATGCCAATAAACATGTTCTACAATAAAAACATTTTTTGTTTATGCCGCAGAGCCGATGATCGAACCTAGGTTCGATTCAAGTAAGTCGACCGGTATAAGAATCTTTAGTTTTAAACATATTTCCAAGCAAAACTTCAAACATACATTTACATAAGACACATGTTAACAAACAATCATTTACTACATACTTCATGCGCGCACACATCAAAACATTCATGCCAAACTATATTTTTCTTATGTGCACGCACACGTATCATATATGCGCGAACAATATCATATATGTGCGCACACCTATCGATCACGTATTACACATATGCGCACATTCATATTATATGTGTACATACCTACCTTATATGAGGGCACACATGTCTTGTCTGAGTGCATACCTATCCTATATTAGCACATATCTGTCTTATATGACTGCATTGCTATAGTGTACGAGTGCAACACCATATTGTATGAGCGCACATATATCCTATATGGGCGCACATCCGTCTTACATGAGCGCATACCCATCTTGAATGAGTGCATGGATGCCTTGTAAGAGCGCACATCGATCATATATGAGTGCACATCTATCTTATATGGGCGCACATCCGTCTTACATGAGCGCATACCCATCTTGAATGAGTGCATAGATGTCTTTTAAGAGCGCATTGCAATATTGTATGTGCGCATACATATCTTATATGGGTGCACTTCTATGTTATACGAGCGCATAGCAACATTGTATGTGCGCACATACCCTATCTTACATGAGTCCATAGCTATCTTGTAAGAGTAGACACGTATCTTAATTCAGCGCACAACTATCTTGCGTGAGTGCCTATCTTATATGACCGCAGAACTATCTTATGCACATGTGCACACACACACATATAAGCATACTCATAACGAACACACGTCATACACACAAAGAATATAAAGTCTCTTTTAATGTTCCAGGTCTTAGTGCCCAAAGACGAGAACCTGATGGGTAAGATGTTTGAAGTAGACATCATGTCGGCAGGAAAACACTACTTGATGGCTGAACTAGTGAGGGACGGCCAAGTGCGCAGGCCTGAGTCGGTGCCCGCGCCGCTCTCCAAGGGCCAGGTTTCCGGTGCCAGGGTACAGGTGCGTTGGTTTCGAGGAATCGTTATGTTATAATGTATTCAAATAAATGGAGTTTATATGTGCAATATATTACCTGTGATTTGTTTTACCAAGATTATTAACAGTGCAATGGAAGCATGATAGTAATAAGCGAAAAGTCAGGGTTTCATTATGCAATTTTAAAACGTTTAATTCGCTTTTACCCGGGGTCATTTCAAGTTCGAGTGTTAACACATTATTTGACATATTTTAAATATATCATATGTTTGTTTTCAATATTTTCTTTAATTATACTCTTGCAGTTTTTGGAGGAAAAGAGCAAGGTCACTCAAGGTCATCCAATGTGGGTCAAGGTTACAGCTGGTGTCGTTCTCGTAGCAATAGTAACGAAACTCTCGCTGTATATGCTCAAAAATAGATGACAATACACAAGGATTTAGTAGTTCGGATCTGCAGTATTTTTCAAAAGAGTTTTACTAGCTTCACCTAAGTTACCCATATAAGCCAGTTTGCGTATATAAGCAGCGAATAAGCACATTTGCCTATATAAGCAGCTTAGGAGCACATGGACGGGTCATTACTTGAGTGACTTGTATATGCTGAAAAATAAATGACAATACACAAGGAGTTCGTAATTTGAATCTGCAGTATTTTTAATTTTGTCACTTCAAGTTACCTTTATAAGCAGTGTAGAAGCACTTTTGCCTATATAAGCAGCTTAGATGCGAATGATACGTTTAACATGCGACAAAACTTTGGTCGAAGGGTTACCTGGGTATAGAAAAGAATGACGCATGGTACACGTTAATGAGAGACGGTCAGTTATATTACAAAAGTTTTATTCCTATTTCATAGAGTTAATATAATGAAGTGAACAATAGTTAATGTGGAGGAGATTCAAGAATAATGAAATGACTGAAATGTTTCAATGAAATCTTAAATAAAGACATGTTCAGTGACGAGTTTTTGATCTATTAACTGTTTTCAAGAATATTCTAAAGTAACTTTATTGTTTTCAAATTTACTACTTCAGAACGTTATAAATTGTGTCCTATTTTGCTTGGAGACCACTCACGTTATAAATGCATTTTGAGCAAGTCAGAAATTGGTTTCTTGTTCATCAATCACATTTGGCTGACCAATACTGTGGTAACATATTTAAGTACAAAATTGAGTTATATAAGCAATATTCACGTAGCTTTAGTATAATGATATAAAACAGAGAGATTGTTAATTTGTGTAATATCACCAGTTGAATATTTTTTGTTGTTGATACAAAACAAAAGGGAAAAGCTAATTTATGGATTATATTACCAGTTGAATATCCTGTCAAAGTATAAAATACCTCGTATTTTCACTTCGGTTTTGTTCTCGTTTCCATTTGTAAGCACAGTTTTCAAAACATAATTCCACTATGAATAAACCTATGTTACGATTTGCTCTTTCTGTTGTAATAATATCTTTTTAAAATGAAGTTAAACTGAAAGACATCACGCTTACATAAACATTCAAAGATTTAAAAATTAAATGAGGTATACACATTTTCATTATTCAAACTATTAAGTAGTTCAGATATTGAAATTATTGCAGGCGTTTAACAACAAGATAAAATAATGCTTTTGTAACAGTATCTAGTAACATTATGCCAGTATATATTTCGGTGGATTGTACAAAATTCAACTATCACGTTTCAGTTTATTGTCAAATGAAAATAAAGTCTAAAACAATATTCCAAACACCCAGATTTACCACTTTTGCGTATTCTTAAGCCGTGCTACTGAATTTATCCGATTTTTAGTATATTTGTCTCAATTTATCATAAAGCTAAATCATTAAAATGAAAACAAATGAGCTATACAAGATTATTTCGTACACATATTTTAACAACAAAAATACTCTGCAGTAGATTAAGTTAAATAGTTGATAAATATGTATGTTAATGGTATAAGCACCCTACGTACAACATTTAGTGCCTAAAAACTAGAAATACCTAGTGTTTGTATGAAATTGATAATAATTCGAAATGCTGATGCGATCATTTAAGAAAAAAATTACATAAATCGGTAATACATGTAGGTCAAAGGTTCCAACTTTCGAACTCTTTATAAAAAGTTTCCGAATTTTCGAGATTAAAAAAAGAATAAAAATAAAAATAAAAAATAGATGGTACTCATCTTTGTAATTTTCTTAAGATATCTCAACGAAAAGAAAAATAAACAGTATAGAATATCAGTTTTTTTTGTATTTTTGGACTTTTTCTTTTAAAGTACGTTTGTTCAAAAGACAGTAACGGTGCAGTCCTTTTACATATTTCATTTCATGTTTTTATATACAGTTAGTGTTTTCAATACTCATTAGAAACATTTCATTTGCTATTGCATAACATCATTTTTTGTTTGTTTTGAAATCGCTATGAACCTTATTATTTCTCTGGCCGAGGTTGCCAAGCCAAACGACCAAAGTAACAAATGGAAATAAAAACAATAAATAAATAAAATCTGCAAGACTAATGGAGTTCGCAACTGATTCTATATGATTCTATATAATTATAAAAATGTACACGAGATTCTATCAATAACACATTATTTTAATTATCACAAACGCATCATAAGCTCAGAAGACGGACTATGACAAGAAATACACACAAAATATGAGAAAAATATAAAGAAAAAAAAAAAACTAGAAATGTGTTCGGTCGTTCAACGTATGCCCAACAGGTGATGGTAATACATAACAATTGTTGCAAAACATTTTCAAATAATTAGTGTTTCAGTAACATTAAGAAGACTTTAGATTTTTGTCGAAAAAGGTGGCGTTCTGAAAATGTCTTTTAGTCTTGCGATAAAAAAAAACCTACGGTCATTACACAAATCTCCACAGGGAGATAAGATGTGTGCAAAAACCAAACGGACAATCCATAGTAGTGTCATTTTAGAAATTCTGCGACATACCCATTGGTCGGGTATGCAGATCAACACACGGATAGACATGGCAAAAACCAGTGGCATCTGACATTAGTGAAGCGAGGCATATGTATCAACAGTCATTGTTTCTCGTCATAAGTGTATAGATAATAATCAAATTTGGGCAAGCAATGGCCGTTCCATTAAAAAAATGCAATAAAACATAACAAGTAATACATTATGTCAAAATTTGCTAATAATGTAACAATAAAAAGCCACAAAACTCAAATCACAAAGTGCATATGAGTACAATAAATATGAAAAAATAATAAACTAAAGTGAAAGATACCCCACACAAGATATCAACTTTCATCACAAAATCGGCTCTATAGCAAAAACTCTTTGATGACTAGCAAAAACACAAAACATAGAGAAACCAATAAGTGCCAAATTTGGCTGGAAAAAATACATTTCGGAAAACGCAGTTTGATTTTATCATCGCATCATTTTTGTTTGACTAGATTTCTAATGACAACAACAGATTATATACGTATGGTTACAGTATGTGATTAATATACTGATTAAATATAGAAACAACAATACATCAATTCAAGTATTCGAGTGTTCATAGTCAATGATAATGTAGTTTAGTTGAGGTTTTGTGTTTATTATCCATAGCATTGTATCAATACGATTCTTTCGGTTGCTAAGCAACTGCTTCATGAATGACGTATATTCCATAGTTGGGGCGTAATAATAAAGAAGTTTTTTATTCGGCACATCACACACATTCACTTTTTGGTGATCTCGTTATTTTCCATAATAAACAAAATACTATTGATTGCCTTTGCTAATCCAAAATCAATGCGGTGTCTATAAGTTGTAGTTTTGTTACAATAAAAAATCTTATCTGAAATATCCTCTGTTGTCTGTTCAAATACATAACTTCGGTGTTAAAAAATAGTGCCTCCATCTCGATCACGAATATCCATCCGCGTGGATGTATTGGATGCTATGATGATGAAAAGGTAACTTTGGTATTATTGGCGCGTTGTTCGCAACGGTGGTGCGATGCACCATTTCTAGGCGCCGCAGTTGTCGACGCGCCAATGGATGGCGGAGGGATATTGTTTGGCTGGCTTGCTTTTGGCGGCGGTGGTGAGGCGGAAGAAGTAGTTCCCGTGATGCTGCCGCTTCCGCGACGCTTGAACGAATGAGCGCTACTACGTCCCTGTTCGCAACAAAGTAATCTGATATTATTAATTAAGCTCATTAGTTATAAAGAGGGAATCGTGTCAATAGTTTCTCGATGTATATTATCAATATTCATATGCAGACGCATTGTACAAAATGTGGTACAAGAAAAACAGTGATATGATAGTTAAACCTTAAAAGTTTGACTTTTGAATCGATGTCAATCGATAAATGAAAACATTGGATTGAAAAATTCGTTAGAATTTTCTCGATGCGTGAAAGAATGAGCTTTCATTTTTCATTTTATTTTTCAACCTCTTTATGTTTTACATCCGAGACTTTTTTTCTTTAAGTTAAACATGGTCCTGCTGGTAACTGCTTTTATCTCTTTCTCTTTACCTAGCCAAATCAGTCAAATTTCGAGAGTATCAAAAGACACTGAACCAGCTTACCTGGTCTACAACGGAACAGTGATGGCAGCGGGGCGACCCATAGATAGGCATATCCGCATCGGTAACCAAGGAAGTGCTGACGTCATAGGTTCGCGGGTTAATAGCGATCTTCTGAACGGGAGCCGGACCGCTTTCGATCTTCAAAGATGCTGTTTCAAAAATGAAATATGATAAAGGATTTGCCCTCAAACCAACGTGTTTTTAATTATTATGCCGAAACATATTAGCATCCACCTCACGTTCCGCCTTGCCTATTAACATTATCCTCACTCCGGTTCAATCGTTTCCGAATATATATATATTATCAAATAAGAGACAACGGGTGTATTTACCTTATTAGTTGTTTTGATCAATGAGAAGTTTCTTGTTAACTGTTTTTTTGTTAAGGCTTTTAATGCACATTATGTCATTTGTTGTTTGTAGCATATCGCAAACCTATTCATTGCGGTATGAATGTCGCTCTATTTACAAAACCCTCATTGTGACCTCATACTGACATTGTATGAGTTTCTTTTTAGGAAAGCATGAGCTCAAGATAAGGTCTTATGCAAGCGGGTAAGCAACTTTTTTTTTTCTTTTTATTCACTCAAACATATTTTATCAATACATTGCAATATCAATATCAATACATGACTCGAGGGAAAAAAAACAACTTTGTGTAAGCAACTTTGTGTTTAATACCTAACCTGGAAGAAACTAACCTGTTTTGGCATGTTTATCGCTTTCTCCACACGCAGGTGCCGTCCAAAGGGCGTCCAACTGACGATAGTACGCTTCGTCGATCGAATTGCATCTGAAGGTTCGAAGCGGATCGCCGTTTCTTCCGATGGTAGTTGTTTGTGCACAAGAGGGCTCAGTTATTGATGTTGTTGTGGTATTGTTGGGTATTGCATTGGTGTTGTTTCCTAGTTGTTGTTTTCCTGCAAGAAGAATTAGAATCAATACGAGTGATACGGATAATAGACTTACGTAACCTCAACGTAACCTAAAATTAACCATCACCAACTCATGACTAGCTAGAAATCTATAGCTAAATGTAGCCCCAAAAAGTAGTCTTATTATCTCTGTACCTGAAGATAACTAGAAATTATAGCTGCATTGTACTAGTTACAGTAGTAACTAAGAATTGTAGCAAACATTATTTCAAAACTATCTTTACCTGAAGACTGGTGGTTGTGATTGCTGGAAGTGTCATTGTTATTGGACGACGAACGACGCAAGCGCAAAAGGTGCGAGATGCCCTGACGCCAAACACCATGGGCCATGCGACCATCCCACTGACGGAGAAGCTTGTTCCGAGACCGCTTCTGAAATCGAGACAACATGTATAAATAAATGACGTCAACTTTTGGAAATGAGAATACAAGATTTGGAAAGATCAGGGGAAAATATCTAGAGGTTTGAAGAACAAGACTGTCGTAGGACAATGTGCCACACCTTGGAACAGTTTTTTGAAAACGAGGCGCGGTTTACATTAGTCTTAAACAGTTATTAAAGAATATATTACATATGCATATATCATATCATTCAGAAGCGTTTCTTAAAATTTCAGAATCGAATTCTGAATCGGAAGACGCAATTTTCACTGTTTTCTTAGTTAGAAAATAATCATGTCGCTCCTTGTGATTTGTCATCCCACTAGTTAAGGAAATAACTATCCACGTTATTTTAAAATTGAGGCCTAATACTCACCCTTTCTGGCGTTGAAGGTAGACTATTGGGCGTCGGTTTATGGTTACAAGATGGCGACGACGAAGAACCAATACTGTTTCCTTGGATACAGACGCCTGACAACAGGTGCTCGCCGACGGAAGTGGTACCACCTAGTGTATAAAGTTTAAATGTATTCATTAAAAGCAAGCACAAAAAGATTGGCTCTTGTTGTTGCTGTTGTCATTTTTTACGTGTTTTACGCATTAGAACGTGAATTCAACTATAGGCCTATGCTTAAATTGTTCATTATCATCGTTTCTCGTTGAGGAAAATCACACATTGTGTAACAAATAAAAATGTCAAAAATATTCCACTTACGAAAGTTTTAAACTGAGCTCCAAACAACTTTTAAACACTTGAAAGGAGTTCTAAACTATATAAATGATTATGTATTATATATTATACATATATTAATGAACAATCGAACCTTGCGCATGCGCCGTTCGACCTCCATGCAGCATATTAAATACACGCGCCGTCTTCGATCCTAAGGACGCAGTGAGTGAACAACGATCGCCGCCTTTGCTTGAGCCATTGTGACCGGAAGTTAAATGAACGGAAGAGTGGATTGGTTGTGATGGAATGATTGGGATTTTATTGGTTTGACAGTGTAGACTGACGTCGCTTATGGAAGTCTGCAGTAAAGGCGGATCACCTGTCGGAAATAAGAAGATAAACGCAATATTATATAGATATGTGGAGGTTTGGCTTAACCAAGGCCATAGAAGTGCTAAAACATGTAATTGTATTTATTTTTATATTAACAATGAGAGAAATACTTTAACTTTCAAAACTACAGGAGTCAGGATTTTTTGATGCCCCAAATATCTTGTCGCAATAAATCCATGATTACATACAAACCTCATCATGACCTCACGCTGACCTACGCTGATATCGCTTGAGTTAAGTTTAGGTGAGCATGAGCTTACAATAAGGTTTATTTGTGTGCCAATGGGCATATAACTTACCAATAGGAGTAGTGGCAGGCGCCATAGGTGGCGGCACGGGCGTGCACTGTATGGGCGTGGTCTTATCCGTACACCCATCACCCTGGACTCGCTGTAACTCCGCCTCCCCCACGTCCATCAAAATCAGCGAATCACTTGATCCGCCTACTGGCTCCAATCGAAGCGACGTATCCGGTACTGGCGTGAATACCGCTCCTAGACCCCGATGGGTAAACGGAACCGTATTATCTGGAGATTTTGCAGCATTGTTTGAAAATACGGGTCTTTCATTGAAAGGGGCAGTATTATCTGGTTTTGCATTGTTTGAAAATACGGGTCCTTCATCCCGGCGGAGCTGTTTGTTATTCTCACTTGAGCAAAGTGCAGTTGGTGAATGCGGGCCCGACTTGTGTCGAACACGTGTTGGTGATTGTTGACATTGAGGTTGGTTTGTATACAGAAGTGGCGGGGCCGTATTATTTGCAGAGTTCAAGCTATCAGATGTATCACGAGTGCGGTTTGTATTGGAACGATGGTTATCCCGCGTGCTAGCGAGATGTTGTAGGACGCCGTGTCCAGGAACAGCCGATCGTGAACCGGCGGCGATCGATGATTGATGAGTTGTTGAAAGCGCTGTTGATGCAAGATCGTCGCCGTTTCCGCCGGCGGCGAACAGAAACGGAAGTCCCTGCGGACACGACTGACTGAGTACTTCCGCCGAGGCGATGGGCATTTGCATAGGGATTCGCGGCGTATCCGCTCCGACGCGCGGCAAGCGATAACCGCCCGCTTGTCTGTGTTGCCGCCGCGTCGCCGACGGACTCGCTTCCTCGCTTCCGGGACTATCGTCATCACGTGGTACATGCCCGGATGTTGACGTAGTCGGTTTCCAGAACGTGCCGACGGGACTTGGGACTTCATCGGGACTGAAGAACATATCCAGCGCATGCGCGCCCGTGTGGCAGAATTTCGAATGGCGCGCATCGTAACTGGGACTTCCGGGACTCAGTCCGCACGCCTGACATTCACTTCCACCAACTCCAACAATATCTTGAGTATTATCCAGTTTGCTAGGGTTGCTAAACGAGAGCGTCAATGAGTCATCCTTCAGTTCGGCTCCACGCCGAAGCCGGCCGACGGCTAGCGGCTCGGAACCGGAAGTCGGAAGTGCGCTGCTGAGATTCGACGAGGTTTTGACTTGTAGACAACTGGGCGGCGGCTCGTAATGTGTGAGCAGACCGCTGTCGCCTAGATCGGTACTTAGGTTATGCTCCACATGCTGTAAGGGACATGAGGATGATAACACACTGGTTTGCGAGCTCCTTGAAAGTTGGCTAGTTAAGCTTTCGTAGCTTGGCGGTTCATCGCAAAGTTCGAAACTGAGCTGTTTGTGCATTGCATCGTCGTTACACTGCATATCACTTATCACTTGGCATTTCTCGAAGACATCACCACAACTATCCAATGAGGTGGACATGTCTACTTTAGAGGAGGGCTCATTATATGTTGAAGATACATGTTTACTTTTAAAGTGGTGATGGTGTTTCAGAATGCCCGTCTTATGCTGGTCTATCCTGGATTTCTCCTCCGTATTATAGGAGGACAAAGGTGGTTGCAGCGGTGGGTCTTTATGCATCACATGAGCGCATACCACCGTTTCCGGCGCCGTTTGAAACGTCACACTTTGGCGCGTTGGTGCGCCACTATAACTGCCACTACCCCCGCCTTTTGCTTGTGGCACCGATGGCGCGTTGAGCTGGTTCTTACCACCTCCACTGCTAGGTTTTCGAGAGGGATTCACTTCAACTTGAGCAACCACTTTTATTTGTGACTTTGATGGAACACAAACCGCCCCCTTTTTAGGAACAGATGGAGGGAGAGGTTCGCTGGCAGTATTTGGCTTGTTTGTGGCGTTGTCTATGGCAGAGTCTAATACTTGTTGTTGTTGTTGTTGTTGTCCCATGATCGATTCATCAGGACTCGGACTACTATAGCTGTCAATCACACTGTCTTCGGGCGTGGCCTTAGGCGCTTTCATCCAATCAGAGTCCGTTTCACTCTCTTCAAACTCCTCCCCATGTTTACCATCTACACCGGAACTATCACATATAGAAGAGGAAGCCTTTTGACTACTATCCGTGCTCGGCAGCCGTTTGCGGATATTCTCTAATCCCGTCGTCATGAGATAACGCAATGTACTAGGACGCAGGGCTGCCGCACCCCCGCGCTTATCACCACTGATAATGGGCGGGGATAAAGGTGTTTTGACTCCGCCTCCCCCAAGACGCTTTGGACTCATGACGCTGCTGGCCTTGCTGCTTTTGGTGGAGGAGTCTTTTGGGCTGGTTGAAATCCGCGGGCGCTAGAAAATGAGATTAAAGTTAAAGTCAAACCAAGCTTATAAGGCTATGAATGCACGTTAAGTGGAACTATAAGGACTAACCTAAGTATAAGGAAGCTTATATTATCTTAATTTTGGATATATTTAAACACGACCAACAGATTGAGAATTTCGCATAGTTACAGGTATTTATTGATATCCTTTTATTTACATACCAGGCACACATTCTTAAGATATTTTTTTATATAAACTGTATCCAGATTGACCTACCACACCACTGCTAGCCGCCACGCCAACACACGACCCCGTCTGACTCGCCGTCTCCCCTTCGATCGTTCCATCAAGCCCACTTCCGGTATTCGCCGAAGCATTTCCGGTCGCCGTGGTAGCGCAACTACCTATAGTTTTTCGCGGCGTACGAGGCGTCGTGACATTCAAATCGAGCGTCATGTTCAGCTTTGCTGGCGGCTGAATGCGACGCTGCTGATGCTGCTGGGTAATGCTGAGCGGTATTCGAGAGCTTCCGGTTATCGGTCCGTTAGCGATCGTGGGCGGACTATGAGCGTGCGATGTTGAAGACGGGTGTTGATTGGTGGATTTGTGATGATGATGATGATGGGCGGATGAATCGTGAGTCGACCTGAGTAATTGCAAATCGAAAATGTAATTGCAATCCGGCTTGAAAAATAGAGTGAAATCATTCAATAGATTTCTTTAACATTAGACGCTCGGTGAAATTAAACATAATTTTATACGCTAAAACGTTCTCCTGACTATATAATACATATAAAAACATTCAAATCTTTAACCGAAAAAGTAGGTGTGACAATTGCAATTTAATATACTAGTATTTTATATTTGATAATTCCGTACATTTACCAAGCTTACATTAAACCTAATGACACCAGACTGACCTCATATGAGTTAATTTTAGCTAAGCATGAGCTCATGATGAGGGGGGTTTGAGCAAGCTGAAGTGTACAAACCTGTGTCTTCCTATAAAAGTATGCGCTGGCGTGTCCAAATTGTGACTATTGGCCATGGATGGATGGTGGTTGCTTTTATTCAAGTGTTGCTGATGATGCGCTTGGTTGTGGTTGTGTGATGCATTATGGGTATGATTGCCACGTGGTTGAGCTGCAGGGGCATTCGTATTAATATTATTATTAATATTATTATAATTATTATATTCATTATTTATACATGTATCATAATAATTATTAATACTTAATACAATATTATACTAATGGTACAATTTTAGGGAAAAATAACTAACTTATAATAGCTGATAACATATAATGATATTACAAATATTTAGCCACATGAGAGACCAGACTAGAATAGATTGGACTTTAATAGACTAGAATGACATGAATAGATACCATGGTGACTGGGCGATAATCGATCGGCCACGTGGTGGTGATTGTGGTTATCTGCAGAATGATCATGCGAATCTGTGTTGTTGACGGTTAGGCTGTTGACGGTGAGGCGTTTCATATGCGTATCATTGGAGTTCTCTCCCTCGATAGCGGCTAAGGTGGACGTGTCAAGAGAATTCGCTGTTTTTATGGAAAATGAATAAAAAATAAATCTATAAGACTATAATATTATCTCTTTAGCAAGGGCGTACAAAATGGTGCAATAGTAAAAAGTTATGTTTATGACAATATTACAAATGATCAATAGAACGAAATTCCTTATTGTTGCCTTGATTCATTAGGAAATTCCCATATTGTCTCAAATAAGGTTCGAATTCCCTAATTTTCGCTGATTTTAAAACGGATCTTGAAATATTGATAACTTTCTCTGACACTGGTCATCCTGAATAGAAATAGCTACTACTTACGTCTAGCGGCAGCATTGAGCCTCACTTTTCCCACTCCTTTCTTGCCCCCAGACATGCCGCGACAACCCCGTATCTCCTTGCCCTTGGCGCTATCAGGCGTCTTGAGTCGCGTCGTGTCGTTGCGGTCACGTGATTTAGAGCGGGCGTCACGCTGTTTGATGCGGCGCTTGCAGGTGTGGTCGCCGTCGAATAGACCTGGGTGTTATAAAATAAACATCATGGTACAAACATTGGTACATTGGCCCCCTAGCAAAAATAATGAGTTGCTTCGAAGTCGCGTAGACTGGGAGCGAGCATTGCGCCTGACGCGGCCTTAATTGGTGTGGTCACGTTAACGTATCTATTCAACAAAACCTGGTATCATTAGTGCAAAAATATTGGCCGAAAATAAGATATTGTCCATTGTCAAAATTCCTTCAAAATTTCACATAAAAAGCTCTTATTTGACGAGGGTCTAAAATGAGAGATTATGTAATAAACCGGTCATATTTCAAAATTTACAAAATGTGCCTCAAGTTTAGTCGGACTGTGGGAATTTAATGACCTGTTTCCCTTTTACACTTACCTCGTTCTCGCTGTTTCTTGTACATGAGCATGTTGAACATGGCCGACAGTTCGTCCGCCTTGTGCTCTTTCACTTGCTCCTCCACCATCATGCGTTTGATGCCAGTCATAATTGCAAGCTCCGATGTACACTGAAAACAAAATCAAAGCGTTTTCATATATTCTAAAAGCATAGTTTTAATCATTCATGAGTTCGATGCCGATCGGAAAACGGCAAGCTCAATTGTACACTAAAAATGCGAATTTTCATTTATGAATGTATTCACTTTGCATGTGATTAAGGAACAACTCTACGTCATTAGCAACTTTATGCACATTAAAAAATAACCATCCTATTTAACTTTTTATATATTTTAAATGCATTTGTATTCATAGGCTAACTTATTGCTCTTATCATTCTTTACATTTTATAGGCCCGATTACTTGAATATAGAGATAAAATATATTAAAATAAAATATTTTCAATTAGGCCTACCCGTATCCAAAGTCATTTGCGGATCATTTGGAGTAAAATTACCAGAAAGACCAACAACTTAAGAGTGTATGAGCGCATTTATTGCGCTGCAACGACATCTGCTTAAATGCCACTGCTATCGAACCAAAACAACTACGCCATCTACACATTAAAATGACTGATATGAGTGCATTCAAGGCATGATTATATGGGCGCATGGCTATCACAGCGACATCTTTGTAAAGAGTCAAATCACAACATTCGTTGAAAAGCAAAGTGCTCCCATGAGCACATATACGCCCTCTTGTGGTAAATTCTATAACTAAATTTACTATGATAGTGGAAAATGGGAGGCGCAAATAATATAAATTATAATAACAATTTGTTGACAAGGATTGTTTAGATTTCCGGGATATATCAATGGGATATATCAACGTCACTGAGAGTGTCATTTTGCATGAAAAACATATGATTGCTGGGGAATAATATACTTATTACACAAGTGACAACTGGCAATTAAGACACAAGAAAGTAAATTGATTTCGGGGTCTCGGGGATATATTCATATCCATAAAACAAAGATAATGATTTCCTTTTCATGTTTAGTCGGGGTACAAATAATCACTTTGTGTTTATGATACCTGTATAATTTTTCTCTTGAGTGTTTGCGCCTTTGAAACTGTAATCGATTTGTTAAAAATGATTTATGTCACTGTTTAGAAGGGCAATCATATATTCCGGCTAACCTACTTATGCAAAACATAGGATTTATTTGAAAGAGTGTGAAAAGTGCACATAAGAAGGTTTGGGGTCTTTTCTTTTCTTATAAACTATTTTTCCTCAAAGTAATACCAACTAAGGCAGAATACAAGACAGAATCTCGTAGTGAAAGAGAGAGAGAGAGAAACATCGAGGAGAAAGAAAGGAGAAAAGGGGAAAAATGCAGAAGACATGAAAGATATTTAAACTACCACTAGAAAGAAAGATGAGATATAAATAAATAAAAAAATCAAACCAAATATCTATGCGTCGCAACATATATCTTTAAAATCGATTAACTATTACGGAGATGACCCAAGAACAATGACCCAGCTTACCAAATATCGCAGTTGCAAGTAATAGGGTAATGGCGAGTAAGGAGTGAACATAGATTTGAACACATACGCGAACGCGAAAAAAAAAACGAATGTGACCAATGGTTGTGACCCAGCTTACCACATGTCGCAGTTGCTTGTCTTTGGGTAATGGCACGTAAGGTGTGAACACATATTTGCCGTTTTTCGTCAGCCACGGATGGATTTCGATTTCAGAAAGAGGGATGCGCGATTCCGGATTTGGCTCCAGGATCTGATGCAGGAGATTTCTCGCCTCTGCAAAGATAGCAAAAGTGAAAAAATGTCATTATCTTTTAATTAAAATATCTATGTTATTTCGATTTTGGAAAGCGGGATTCAAGACTCCGGATTGGGCTCAAGGATCTGGTGAAGAAGATTTCTCGCCTCTGTCATGAAAGCAAAAGCGAGAACATTATACAGTTATGAATAAATTTGAGATCAAAATACCATAAATTCACTTCATTTAGTCCCTTTGTTAGTATTTCCTTTAGTAAAAATCAATGTTAACCAAAACTAAATTAATATGAGATACGAGGGAAAGGGATATGGTGTTGTGCAGCAATTAGGTTAATTACAAATAAACCCTGATATGGTATTGAAGTATATAAAAAATGCGAATGATAGGATAGAAGACCCTAATAAATACAGCTCTTTAGTACTAAATTTTAAGTTTCCATGAAAATACAAAACGACAGTATTACCCAGAATAGCACATAGAATAGCAATCATTGAACCCTCTGTTTATTCGACTTTTATTGCTCCATGAAAGGGTAATTACACATTTATGTGCGAGTTTGATTAGTGACGAAGCAATAAGATACGCCCAATAAGTCTTGTCAATGTGCGTCACGAGCTGTAGCAAAGTCAGGAAATTACGTACAATTTATACATTGGACTGTCACATGACATGAAAAGTGATTTTTAAAATTAGCATTGAATTCTTGAATAAATGAAAAGAGAAGGTGAAGTTTATAGGCCAAGGTGGCGAAGAAGATGTTAAAACGTAAGCATGTACAGTAGACTCTCGTTAATCGCAGTAGTAAATTTGTATAAATATACGATCATGGGATTTCAAAATCGGTTCCGATAAACAGATAGTTCCGATTAAAAGAGTTCCGATTAACGAGAGTCTACTGTATTACAGAGGTCAATGCCATTAATCAATGGAAAAAATATATATAAGAAGAATCGGCAGCAAACGATGAATTGTTCCTAGAAGTAAATTTGTTCAGGAGATGCTAGAGAAACGGAACCGAATAAATATTAGTAAAGATGACAGAATGAAGATATATAGTCTCGGATTGTGATGGTGATATCACTTTGTTTACTAAATGGGGTGCAATGGATGATACATGTATATTTAAGTTATATGGGGCTATCCCGACCAGATACGATATTGATGCGAACGGTACAAATCGATGGCGTACAGGCTATGTAAATGTGATTAGAAGAGGGCAGCACGATTAGAGAGAGAGAAAGAAAGAGAAAGAGGGAGAGGGAGAGAGAAGGAGGCAGAGACAGACAGAGAGAGAGAGAGAGATATCGATAGAGAGAGAGAGAGAGAGGAAGACAGGGTGAAAGAGTTAGTGAGAGTGAGAAAGTGGATGACAGAGAGGGAGGGAGAGAGCGAGCAAGCAAGAGAGTGGGAGAGGGAGAGAGAGAGAGAGAGAGGGTGAGAGACAGCGAGAGGGTGAGAGAATAAGAGAGAAAGAGAGAGAGAGAGAGAGATAGGGACAGAGATAGAGAGAAAGAGAGAGGGACACAGAGAGAGGGAGTGGAAGTGTGAGAAGAAGAAGAGAGAGAGAGCGAGATAGAGAGGGAAGGATGAAGGTAATACGAGGAAACGTAGGCCTACGCCTTCCCAATCGCTACAAATAAAATTACTTTTCCTAAATTGAGTACAATCGAATAAGATAAAACTGTCACTGAATTTACGATTCTCTTGACACTAATCAAACATCGACCTGACTCGAACGAAACCTCAAAATCAACACGAATCTTATGACCGAACTTGAATAAAAACGTGATACATTGTATCAAGGTTGTCATTGGTTTTTAGGTCGGGTAGAGAGATATGGGGAGGGGGGGGGGGGGGGAAATTTTACATGACATCCGTTGTATTTTATCA
>LQRL01086400.1:0-10236 GCA_001703475.1 Hydroides elegans
TATTCTCATTCGATTAGCGCGATCCGATATTATCCAATATCGTAAGGCAGAATAGGGTTCAAGGATGTAAGTATAACTTCTCATCTGGGGATATTTCAACCGATCGAGATGAAACCTTGACGAGGCACGACTTCAGACCTTGGTATATACGTGTATAAAATTTCAAAGCTCTAGCTCAACTCCTTCATACCCAACTCGCGTGCACAAAGTACCCCACATCAAACGGGACAGACGGACAGACAGACAGACGGACGGACGGACGGACAGACGGACAAGCTCAACCCTATATCCCCTCGTTTTCACGGGGGATAATCACAAACCCTGAATTCCGTTGTAAATCCGCCGGTAATGTCCATGTGCTCAATGTGTTGTTTGGCATGAGCAACCGGGATGGCTTTTATTTGAAGACTTTTCCGTGTCGTATTTTCGGCAAGTTCGAGATAAGGGACTGTAATAAAAGTTAAGAAAAATATTGACACAATGTGTTAAAATTATATATTTTCTTTGACTTTGAAAACTTGTATTTTGTGTACGATTGGGATGCGTTTGATTTATATTATGATGGAGGTAATATGCGCCCACTTATGTCTATTATCCTAGTTTCTTAGTAGCATAAGTGTGTACATTTGATGAGCTATCTCGTTTAAAACTTGTATTTTTACATTTACATTTTTATCTTTAATAATAATAAAACCTGGATTAACCACCTGTAGATTCCAGTTCGCCATCACTGCTCTTCTTTTTGCTGTGAAAAGAAGTTAAACATTAGATGAACTATTTAACTATATGATATGAATCTATCACATACAAGTTTTAACATAGATACAGATTAATATAGATATTTAAATCATAATTTGATAATATTGGAGGTTATGTCGTATTAAATGTATTACATCTTTGATAGCGGTTCAATCAAATATCACAATTGTTAAAACCTTATCGAAAACAGATTTCACCATCAAATTAGATTCTACATCGATGAAGAAGCGAACAAGCCATCCAATGGTTTTAGGTAAAGTAGCAAAAAAAATCAAAAAAAAAAAAAAAAAGAAATAGCTTTAAAATTTGAAAAATAAATAAACAAATGGCTTACCGACAACAGCAGAATACAATCAGGACCAAAGCAATGATACCAATCAAGCCTACGACTCCCCCAATAATTGCAAACATGACAAAAGTGTTGTCATTTTCATTTTTGCTTTTCTGGATTGTTTCCAATACAGTCAAAGTGGTACTTTGTTGGTTTGAATCAGGATCATGGGTTGAGGGAGAAAGAATGGTGCGCCGTGATGTACCATTATCTGTTAAATCAAAATGTGTTCACAGGAGGTTTCTTCGAGCTCACAAAAACCGTGTTTTCCAATATAGTCCCTAAACAACTAAACGCTCCGTACATTTTTTAAAGCTTGACGCGTTTTGGACTGTTCATAAGGAATTCATTCAAAACACACTTTGCTTGGTGAAAACGCTGGAAAAAAGCTTCCCATGTGCCCAAGCTCTTCCAGTCGATAAAATCAAAATAATGATTCATTTCAGAATGATGTGCGAAATAGTTAAGAATCTAATTAAAAAACTATTTAGATTTTATAGGCACATTTGTAAATAATTATACAAAAAAAACAACACATCGCTTATTCCGAAGATTTCTGATTGATAGGCATCAAGAAAAGACGTTTAAAATGACTTTTTTAGAACACATAAAACTAATTACTTGTAGCATAGACTTCCACCTCATCCAGTGCATTGTATCTCCCTCCATATGATGAAAGAATAGTGATTCGGACCAGATTTGTTTCGATCGGGGTCAGATTGAATTCCTCCCAGATATAACCGTCATCACGGACAACGAGTGTAACCTAAAAAAGGTTCAACTATTTCTCTTTTAAGCAACGTAGATAATTTTACATTGAGCAGAATCGATATAGATTGGAATATATGGGAATATTATGAATATAGTTTTAATGTTACGTAACACAGCAGGGTGAATATGCAACACATTTACATGTATATTGCATTGAGAATCACCTTACATGTATGTTAATAAATCCGCATTTTGTTAACCATATATACTAGCCGCCAAAAGAAAGTATAATCTTTTTTCAAACACATAATTTTAGTATTATTATTTATTCGATCATATTGAAATTTACAGAGCATATCATTTCAACATTTTTTCAAAAATGTATTTGTCAAAATATCGATTATCATCATTGGTTTAGGATTTCTGAAATATTAAAGATGACTACCCTCATCCTTTTGCCATGCATAAATGGCAGTTAACGGCTTGTCATGAATATACCGGTCAATGTAACGATTGGTCGTTAGGTTTTCGTCGATACTCCGTAGCTAAGCTTCTAGCCGTATCGGATGACACCTCAAACCATTACAGAACCTTCCCGGAAGCGGTCAACTTGGTTAAAAGAACTAGCTACAAAATGATCGCCGAAACCCCTAAACGCCCCTTGGCGGCCATAGGAGTGGTTCAGTTAAAAAGCGACTCGACGCTAAATGTCAAAGGGCGCTATGCGAGAGGTTTTATATCAATAAGGCGATACTTGTTCGCAAAATTGTATGGTCGATGTCGACTTCGCGGTTTCGAACGTACGTTCTGCGTAAGGCGTTATCCGTTTCCGTGCCAACGTCGTTTCAGCGTATTTGGACTAATCCGACTGTTTGTAGGGTCTAGTGATTATGTCGCTTGGACCGCCTCACGGCAAAACCGGTTACACAGATATAACATCTGGATCGCTCGATCCCGATTCGACATTTCTACCTTCCACCGCCGACTCCATTGTCTGCCCTTGTTACTCCCTATGAGTTTATTGTGATGTTGCAAACCATAAAACATTGTTTTAAACAGTTAAAAGTGGCATACTAGTGTTCTTTCAGAATCTCCGGTCTTCAGCATCCCCATAGCCTGATCACAATAATGTTGATGGGTGCGTGACGTGGCTATGTGTGTTTTGTAAAAAATGAAATAAATTTGGAAAACTGGCATTAACGTTACACTCTTTATTCTACAGTCTCAAATTGAAATCAGAACAAGCATAACCGATTATCGCTCAAAAATAAGGTTTTGACCCCTACTCAAAGTTAACACCTTAACCACTGATCTATTGGCATGAAACTACAGAATTAGATAGAAAACTGTGTTTAATGACAATGTTGAAAATTGCAATCTAGAATATTGAGAATTCGCGAAAATATTCACCAATTTAGGATTATACTTTCTTTTGGCGGATAGTATATTTATTAACCTTAAATTGAATAATGACATTTCTCTTAAAATATTAAAGGTTACATGAATATTATCTATCATTGAAACCGATCCCGCCGTCATATTGCTAGATTTCCTTCATATAATGAATTTCCTTGGATGACAAAAAGGCCCATTGTATGCATAGATAAGACACCAAAATCATTGACATTGTCAATTGTTTTGAAGGCGGGTTATATGGAAAATATTTTCAAACTTAATCTTCTTTTACGAGAGGCAATGGAACAACACTGGGTCTCTGCTGGACTTGAAGGAAATCCGACCAAATATTTGAGGTTGAAACCAGCATGAAATCGTAAAACCAAATTAAGTGTCCTTTTCCCGAGGACAGAGCAAAATGATACATTTGGTCCGAAAATATGTTCCCCAAATATATGTTTTTGATTAGAAAATATTTTTGAATAGCCATTTAAGATGCACTTCTTATAAAAGTAAGAATCGTTTCATGTATATGCGGATGCACACAACACCTAGGGATAGGGATCCCATTAACTTATGTATTTTTATGTTGTTCCAAATTAGAAATGGTGATTATATTTCATTACATGGATAAATGTGTATATTGTACATATCTATAATACATATTCACACACGCACATATTTAAATATATATGGGCTAGAACAGTTTATCGAAATATTCCCTTGACATCTACGTTTTAAAAGTTGACTTAAATTTTACCATTTGTGTCGATCCATCTCCAAACCGCAACTCCAACTCCTTGAAATTCTTCTCATCCGCATAATAACTCTCCATAAACCGAATTATCTCCACCACATAGATTTGATTGAAATTAATTTGAATCCAATGACCCACGGGATCTCCCAGGAAGCCCCATTTGAACCTTAATATAATATAATAATATAATATACTTGTTTTTATCAAGTTGCAACATAAATGTTGAATTGCTTACATAAAATAGAAACATGTTTATATAATACAATAATAGATTCTATATAACTATATGAGATATATTCAAGATATGATTTAAAACTATAATTACCAGAATATGACAAGAAGATGTTAATTGCGTATGTAACGAACGATTGTTTTAAACGCTTAGTGCGGCACCTGCCACGTTTCCAAAAATAGTACTTTCCTTGCTCATTTTTGGGCAAGATATCATCTAATTTATATGTGTCTAATAGGATCTTTTTCGAAAACGCTTTACATATATTTTCTCTTCGATATCCCAGAATTTAGAAATTCAGTTTCACCTTGGCGAAGGTTGCGTAGCAACACCATCGATTGCTCGTTCACAAGGATGTTGCTCTGTCGGTTCGCCCGTCGAGGCGTCACATGTCGCGCCGTTTGATTCGAGGGCTATGTTGAGGCTGGTGGGTTGACCTAAGGAATGAAGCGATTAAAGTATATTATAATATAACTCATGTTTTGAGGGCAAAACGTTAATTTAGGGATCTGAATGCACCGTTGGTTTCGAGGGCGATGTTAAGGCCGGTTGATTGGCCTGTGAAATGAAGGGATTAGTGTATGAAGGAGTGGTCAATAAAGCACTTTAACAAACTCACTACATTGGATGTCCGTAGCACGACTCGATTTAGTTATACATGTAGCCTATAAGATTTTTATAATTGGTTTAACATTTTGCATGCTTTTCGTTAAAGGCAACATGTAAATTAGCATCGTTTACAATTTACTGTGCTAATTTTATTATTCATGACAGCCCTTTGGCCTATAATGGCAAAAGACTAAGGGCTTGAAATAGGTTACTACAAGGTACAAAGGATAATATCAACAGTAATCACTTTTATGTGCTGCATGTTTCCAGCTTATGTTTAATGCACATTTTGGTATTACTGTACAATTTGATATTCTTTCATCGTTTAGAAAAGACGTAAAGAACAAATAGAAATGAATAACCGGTGAGAAGGATTTATAATTTTCAAATAAATTTATAATGTTTTCTTGGTCTGAAATTAAATTTGAAATCACTTAAAAATTCATGGGGCGATATCTATACATCTAAAATATTTGATTTGTTTTTAGCATGTTTATTCTAGTCTTATTTATATCTTTATTCTATACATTTATTCATACTTATATAACACTTAATCTTATGAAAGCTTAAAGAGCGTCAAAATAATACATGTAAATTAACACGAAATAGGATTCATCATACATACCATGCGAACAGTCCGGGGTAAGCATAAACAAAAACATCAAAACATTTGCATTTACAATGAATAAAGTATCCATTTCGATTCAATATTCGATATGATTCAACAAATAAGGTATCCTCAAGCTATCCTATTATAGCAAAAGATGAAATCCAAATTGTAAGAGACAATCAAATTCGATTAAAAACATGTGTGTTAATAAAGACATAAACACGCTTTGAATTTAATTAGCAGAATTCATTGAGTAAACAAAACTGTCCGCTTATAATCATTTCTTATATATTATAACATATTTTCAAATTCAAATGATATATTTTTTCATGAAAAGCTAAAATCAAAATTAAAACACAATAATTTCATTCACCAAGACCAAGCCTCTTATCTATGAAACTACAGTAAAACTTAAATAAAGGAAATGTTTATATAGATATTAATAAAAAAAGGGGTATAATGGACGCTATATCAACTGGTCAGACTCTTTTAAAACGAACCATGAATTATGTCTTTGTTGCGACCTAAGCCAAAACGAGGGCAAATAAGGACAAACACATTTTAAGACTGCAAAAACGGCAATGACCTTTCAAGATAAATAGACACGGAGGTCATATTGTTTTTATTAGCACAATAAAGGTGAAAATTGTATCTTTTCTCCTGTAAGTAAATTTCATAAATAGTGGTTTGATTACAGTTTTTGTCGCTAATTAGATTTTAGGACATTATAATGATTCCATTTGGGATATTTTCACACTATGTGAAAAGAACATAAAGTTTCCAAGAGAAGACTGAAACAGAGAGTGTGCTCCGTGACGCATTTAATAACAGAATCAATATCGATTTTAAGAGCATTATATTAACATATTTTTGAATATAATAACAACACTTTCTTTTTATAATGTGCTTTTCATTTGTTTTAGCAATACTATTATTTTTCTTGAAAGGATATAATAGCAGAAAAATACGGTTAGGAAAAACTGTATGATTGAAGCCTAAATGGTTATATATTGGTCGCTATCTGATCGAAGGGCCACACAGCCTACAACAGCCAGTAAAGTGTTATTACTTTTATAAATCTTTTCATTTTGTTTCAAAAACGCTGCTTGATTGAAAAATACGAAATATTGTTTTTATCATTTATAATTCATTCTTGGCTATTATTGTTATTAAATTGAAAGGAGTATTGATATTTACAACATACCGTGATCACTGACGTTTAATTGACAATCATGGTCAGCATATCATTTTGTAAAACCTCTTTCACTGCGGATGCAAATAATCCCAAGTTTCTGATAGCATAGAGATTTCTATGTACTAAGACCTGATGCATAGCCCTTTATTGAAACTATAGCTTTCCGGAGAGGACCGAACATTGTCAATCACATATGAGACTTCATTTCCCCAATCAAGTTGAAGCTAACTTAATTAATATGGCGAAAAAAACGAGTGTTGAATCTCACCCCCCAACCCCCCCCCTCCCCCTCCCTAACGATGCAATCTGAGCAAATATTGTCCAGCATTTTCATTTTAAAACTGCTTTATATAAAACTTCCATATTAAGAAGTCTGAAGATTTACAAGCCAAAAATAAACCACTGCTTTTTCCTAATTTAATTTATTACATAACCAAATATATTTATATTACAACAATATCTCAATAACATGAACATGATAAAAGTGGTACACAACAGTTACTACATGTATCAACAATCTGAACTATCAAATCAAATGATTTGCTCTTTCGCTTAATTGCGGTTTTAATATCAGAAATATAATTTCACATTCCATTACCACTTTCAAATCACACTACGACTATTTATAGGTTGCGAATTCAACGAAGATCGAAAGGCCTCCGCGCAAAATCCTTAATCATTGTACAATAAAAATCAAGAATATTGCTTACATGATAATCTTTCTACAAAAAGAGGCGTACAAAGTAAACGGTGCATTCAAAATCATGGCAAAATCATCTACCTGCTTTGCGCTCATATAATATATTTGACAGTTTTTAATGACATGTTCATAGATAAATGCATGAAGTTGAACACCTACAGGTATATCTAATGTTGAAAATCCCGGTCAAACGATAACCGAGCATTGCCTAGGATATACAGTTGCATACACAGAAAATGCTTTTAACAATAAAGTACAAAAGTTCAATAGTGAGAATGCAATTGCAGTTCATATGATGCTGCCTATTTTAGATCCTACTATTGTAGTAGGTGGTGACGGTTTAAGATGGGAGCAGACAACAAAGCAACCGGTCTCTAGCGCCTCTAAACTCTAGTTTAAAGGATTTGCAGAGTCTGAAGGCGCGGGATGATAAAGAAGATGGGCGAGTTGCTGGGGGGTTAGAATGAGGTGAATGAGTAGTGCGGAGGGTCAGAATGTGGTAAAAGGGGGCGGGGCAGTGTTATGGCGTTGCAAGTGAGCGTCTTAAACACTTGTTTTAGATGGTTAATGGAATGGTAACAGGGGCTGGTTGATAGACGGGTGGAGGGATTAGATGAAGGTGTAAGTCATTTTGTGATGGAGGGTGATGGGAGATGAGTTGTCATGACTTGTCAAGTGAGAAAGCGCACTGGTTGTGGTGATGAAACATGGAGGTCAGATGAGAGTGAATTGATTTGCTGTCGTCACGTTTTATCATGCAAGGTAGTGGCGAAAAGTGTTA
This sequence comes from Hydroides elegans, assembly GCA_001703475.1. Lineage (NCBI taxonomy): Eukaryota > Metazoa > Annelida > Polychaeta > Sabellida > Serpulidae > Hydroides > Hydroides elegans. Next base: position 8,081 of record LQRL01086400.1, read on the forward strand.
GAGGGATGGAGGTTGGGCTAAAGCAGGATAAATCAAGGTGTCATGATTTGTCGAGTGAGGGTGCCTGGTAATCCGCTAGCTGTTCGTGATGTCTCGTGGTCGATAATAAGCGTAGTGTCATCGTGTCCATTTGCATCGGAACGCGCTCTACCTCTACGTTGTAGTTATTGGCCTGTCAAAGGCAAAAACATAAAAATGATAATTAAAGTGCTATGGAATCAATCACTACGTGTTCAAAAACCTAAAAGAATAGCACAAAATAATTATAAACAAAATGTAGACTGATCTTAATTTACATAAAGATTCTTACAACATAAATTCACCAGAGGGTGTACTGATCAGGTCCCATTTAAGGAATTTGTTCCGTATTTTATCATAATACAGTAATTAGACTACGATAACATGAACACACATGTGATCTTCTTTTGTAACTAGTGGTCCATGGGAAGAAATTAAATTAGACTACACCCATGATTCTGTAACTTTATATATTCAAGGCAACATATTACAGTTATAACCTTAATGTTATGAAAAACAATAACACTTTACACGTCGGCCGGCCTATACAAGAATCTGTCTTACCAATTGTAGCGTTGCCAAAAACAAACGCCCCACTTGGAATGACTCCCTGTTTTCCACCACTCTTCGGAAGGGTATCCGTAATTCATCAACGCTGGTTTGTTTATCACGATGTTCCGTGGTGTCTAATATCTTCTTGGCATTTGCGTCGACGCGTTCAATGATATCTGTGCCGTATTTGTGGATATCGAACGGATCTCTTTCGTCCTGTTGAAAAATTAATGATAACTTGGTCGCTGGATACCATGCATGAATATTAAATATTTCTTACTTTGCCTCGTTCAACTATATCAAATGTAATTTCTCCGTTTTTTTAGTGTACAGTGTGTGTATGAACCTTAATCGGATGTCGAATCACTTACACAGATAGGAGACTTTCGTTGAAGCGAACACCGTCAAATCTAATGTTAGCTCGCTATTTCAAAATTTCACTTTTCATCCGATAGTCCGCAGCCAGGTTACACCAAGCTATTTTCTTTTTTCAATGTGCTCACTTTAACTAGGTACTGATGTTGTTATAATTTATGTCAAATCACCTCCTCAGTTATATCACATTACCTATCGATTTATTAAGATTGTTGAGATTTGTATGAGATTGTTTTTCTTAGTATAAACCATAAACACATCTATAAACAATACACACTGACCTCTTGTTGTAGCAACGGATGTACTTTCTCTTCCCACTCACGCACACGTTTATGCAAGTCGGTCATCTGGGCATATTGTTGTGCACTTGCCATGAAGCCTTCCTGTTTTTTGGAAGATATTTTGGAAACTTTGATTTATATAGACGGGCGCTTCAGTTACTTTCCGCAGTTTTGGTGTTTTGTTGGAAAATAACTTAAGCGCCCTTCTATGCAGATTATATTTTTTGAAAGTGGATGGTAAATTAATCGAATATTATTGACTATCTTCGACCTAATAATTATTTATTTTATACTCGACAGCAAGGGCATTTACTGGTATATTTATTTATGTAAAAGCATGATTATATGAGTGTCGATGTGCAGGTGTTTTTTTTTGGTTTAAAATAAAACGTGGGTTGTTTTGTAAATTACAATGCAAGTCTAGTTTTTATTTATTATTTGAATTGTGAAAATTTGAACAAGTAGAACAATAACTCTAGACTTGCAAGCACAACCTATACAGGTTTAATACATACCACGTGATTTCTGACTAGATCTTCGTATGAAGTGACAACTAAATGGTCGTCATCCTGGCCTCCCAGCATATCATCTAAAATAAAATCACTTGTAAATTTATTCAGAGATAATTCGAGTGCTTCTGTACCACTTGCACTTGCTCATATTTGAGTCATAAACCAACCTGATAACACAGAAAGTATAACTCATATCACTACTAATTTAGTTCATAAATTTTAAAACAAGTGATTTTTTAATATTTATTTACGAATTTTCGGCTGATGCAGCCTTCATCAGGTTTAAATTTTTATGTTGTGTTTAAATTGAGTATTCATCATGACAACAACGCATTTTGCACAAAAATGACGGTTTTCAAAAAAACTACATTTCAATTGAAAAATATGAAAATACATCCCGGATTTTACAATAAAATTT
>LQRL01086422.1:801-11583 GCA_001703475.1 Hydroides elegans
GGCTCGGATCCAGTTACTATTGAACCCCTTGGCGTGTGCAATATAGAATAAAGCATCAGACTGAAAGGGGAGCGGATGCCAATTTTTTTTGTATAACTTCTAAGAGCTAACATGCGCATATGGTAACTACTCATTAAAATTTGATTTCAACACACTGGCTTTGCCTATTTCTCCCTGAAAATAGTTATTTAAAATGTGAGCAAAAAATGTATCACCAAAAATTATGAAAGACCCCACTTTTCTCCCTTTTATCGGTTAATTTTCTGTTAATGTATCATATTATGAATTATCATATAGTGTATAATATTAGATTATGTATCATATAGTATACCTAGAGGGGATAGGACACTTCGGCCCCTACCACTTTGGCCCCTACCACTTCGGCCCCTTCGGCCCCTTTTGGAAAAGACACTTCGGCCCCTCTTCAAGACACTTCGGCCCCTCATGAAAATACACTTCGGCCCCTCATGAAAAGACACTTCGGCCCCTCATGAAAAGACACTTCGGCCCCTTGCAAAAGACACTTCGGCCCCTTGAAAAAGACACTTCGGCCCCTTATTTTTCAGGCCCTACCACTTCGGCCCCTTGGTAAATGTTCTTCAAAGTATCAAAATTGTTTATAATTTTCAAATAAATGATATAGAGAACTTCAAAATCGGTGAAAACGAGTGCATTCGTTTATTAAATTGTGATTTTTTTCTGATCATGGATATATAATAATATTCGACATGGATATCTTATGTTCACAATATATTTTTATTTATATCACAAATTAAATTAAGATAAAAACTTAGATTTAGCAAATGTTTAAACATTTTTTCTTAAATCGTAAATTTAACCTTTTTTCAGGAAAAATATTGAAAGAGTCATGTTTACATCTTAATATATCATAAAAACTTTTCCCATTTTTATAGAAACCATATGTAAGTTACAACTGCAATAGATATCAAATGTGGGGATCATATTTTACTCTTTTTAGATTTTCTTCGAATTGACAGAGGAAGAATCTCAATGTTGTCATTTTTGGGAGTAATTTGTGGGTAATAATTTGTGGGTAATTAACTAAATGTTTCATTTCACCATATAAAAATAGCTAAAATATAATTTTTTTATACATATGACACAAAGGGGCCGAAGTGTCTTTTGCTATGGGCCGAAATGTCTTTTGCTAGGGGCCGAAGTGTCTTTTCATGAGGAACCGAAGTGTGTTGACGAGGGGCCGAAGTGTCTTTTCCAAAAAGGGGCCGAAGTGTCCAATCGGGGCCGAAGTCATGAGTACCCAACGGGACATTTTTGAAATAGTTTCTAATTTCACTGGATTTCGCCTGAAATGAATTCTAAACTACTTCTAGCCTGATACTTATTTATATCCACCGGATGGTTTTATTCTTAATTTGCAAGCAAGGAAGACAAAACATATCGTGCCAGTGTCTTTGAACAAATTTGCCAGCAGATTAAAACACTGATCTACAGAAGTGTTGGCTTTGCGGATAGTTTGAAAAAATTCTGTTTTTGAACTTTGTTACGTGAATCTTATATATTTAAGTCCATCACAGTGATTTTACTATGCTTAAGCTCCATTTTATTATAATCCAACAATTTTATAGGCTATTAGAAACATATTTATAACTTGGGTTTATTCGTATAAAATACCAGGAAAAAAGTGAAATATTTGAAATACAATATTTTATCTATTCTGTTCTGTGAAAATTCCAGCAAGATAGATATTTGAAAAGAATAGATATTTCACAGAATAAATCGCTGGGTACTCCTGCGAAGTGGTAGGGGCCGAAGTGGTAGGGGCCGAAGTGGTTTGGGCCGAAGTGTCCAAAATTCTAACTAGATACCTTTTATATACATATATAACTTTTGCTTCAGATACTGATTTGTTTACTATGATCGAAATGTTTAAAAAGTAAAATTTTCTGAAAATTGCCCAAAAACTGGTTAAGGGTTCTAAATATATTTCAATATTGAAAAAAAAAAGAAATTGTGCAAATTGAAAATCTATAATTCACCTTGTTTTTATAAACATGTCAAACAAAATCAATAAAACTAATCAAATATAAAACAGTTATGTTCCAATTCACTTTCCTTTTCAAAACTGAGGATTCCATGCTTGCCTAAGCTATTTTCTTTAAATCAGTGCTTCATCATATGGACATGATGAACTTTTTACATTAAATGTAACAAAATAAACTTTTGCTAAACACAGTTATAATCATCATATTGGAACAGTTAAGCACCATAATGCTTATCGAAAATTATTTTGCAATTGCGTTTACTTCTATTTGATGTACCTTATTTAATTGATCTTGCATGAAACTCTCGAAAACCTATTGTTACAAATAAACATCTACCTCATCTAGACTACTAAACTAGACTCTTCCGTGGCAGTCATCAATTTGATATACAAGTTGTAATAAATAAATGAAAATACATGATAAAAACATGGAATATTGAATAAATAAACACCTTAGATTTTGTTCAGGTTCGTGGACAATCGGATATTAAATTAAATCTCGAATAGGTTTTAGATGGATTAATCTCTAAATCAATCATTCTAAGTTGCAAGATAGGAATCTAGACAAAAGTAATAACACCATGGCAATAAAGATGGATACGGAGCCCGATGAGCTGCAGTGTTTGATCTCGGATAATAAAAAGAAGCCAGATGACAAAGGTGAGTGAATTCCGAAGGAGGATCGCTAAAGCAAAAAGATGCGTTACGGTAGACCAAAGAACCTATATCTAGGGTCTTTGGGTAGACTCTTAATAAGTTTTTGACACAGATGATATCAATATGAATGTGTGATTTTTGGGATTACGATGTTTCTGGGTACAAAATAAAAATATTGCATCATAGGACCCTAGCACTTGGATACTGGGGGAAAGTTCTCCACTCAGCAAGACATAGAGGAAATATTTCAGGTTGGGAAACCAAAGAATTTTCCTGATCTCCGTTTTCGCCGCGTACGTAGAAAATGCGGACCGACGCCGCGTCGAAGTCAAAATTAAATGGTCACTCATCAGACAAAGGAAATTTTGGAAAACAGTTATATGGATTCTATGACGTCACGTTCGAAAACGAAGTTTAACGGACGGCCTTTGCTGAGTGGGGGTTCACGTAAATCAAACTTGTATTTTGAGAGGCAATGGTTTGCTGTTGAGCGTGACAAACATGATTTAAGCCAGACGAATATACATATATAAATTTGATTGGTTAAATTACTTATGATAAGGGCAGGCCCGTACGGAACTTCAATAAAACATAGCAAAACCAATATCGATGGATAATTTATATTATCTTCAACTTGCGCAGCGATCGCAGCAAATTCAGCAAGGGCTTGCTGTTACCACTCCCCAGCTGCATGACTAGGCATACGGACCGAATCTCACTATACACATACTATACATTTTCAATATTTCCCATTTTCATTTATGCACAGAGGATAACGAACACTGTACATCATGGTGGATGACGGGAGTTGTCCTGGCAAACATCATCCTTGGTCTTGGGCTTCTCAGCTATCCCCACGCATTTAAGGCCGCCGGTGGCGTCATACCAGCCTTCTTCACACAAACGGTATTCAATTAGTTTTGATTTCAAATTTCGATTCAGTTTAAGTTTTCATTAACATAAATTAGATAATGCTTAGCCATCTAATGGAGTGCATTTTCACGCAAAATATTAATTGCTCTCATTTCCAATGACTAATAAAAAAGAGTTTATTTAAAGATCATCTAATTTATTTAAAGATTTCTATCTAAGCTCTGTCTATTTGATAAAGGTTTTCAACAGATTACATCTTTTCTTAGACTTTTCAAGTATTTCTTATCTGCCGAATTAACATAGACTAATCAATATAATCAAATTGTGATAAATGAGTTAGATAAAACTTATACATATTCTAGATATGCCTTGTTCCGCTGGTGGCAGGCTTCTTGGCGTTGGGCAAAGCGTCGCTTCTTTATCCAGACACGACGTTTCAAGATATGCTCAACCGGCATTGTGGGGTGGTCGTTGTTGTGTTTTGTAATATAATCATCTTTGTACATAACTATGGATCGTGTGTGACGTTTCTTGTAATGTTGGCTGATCAAATAGATGAGAGTGAGTATTTAGGCATAAAGATTTGAATGATGTTTTTTATTTCGCCCCTTTATCGTACATAACCATGAGAAATGGATATTTTCATAAGAATCATTTGTTAGATTTTATAATTCATAATGCTCCAATCTATTCGTATAATTACATATACTCATATGCTATATGCCATAAACTATTGACAGAACACTTAATTTGCAGCATTTCTGTTCTGCTTTGGAAGTGGCTTCTGTGACCATTGGTTCCTGCAAAGACATGTGACTATGCCTGTGATATCATTTCTCTTCATTTTACCATGTTGCTTTATGAAACATCTGAATGGCTTCGCGCTCAAATGTATCAGGTGGGTAATTATGATATAATTATAGACTTTTGAACATTGTGTATTTATTGAAATATGGATACCTAGGGGAAGATTTAAATTCTTAATACAATGTATGAATGCTTATTTTTGGGGGAAGGGGCATCCATACATGCAAAAAAACAGCCGAGGATAAGAATTCTACCTCCAAAGTGTCTCTAACAATGCTTATCATAAAAGGCGGACACCTTTCATAATAAAATATATTCAGCAGTATAGCAATTAATTCAATTTCCGTTTTTATCACTTTTATCCCATTTTATTTTACAGCGTTTTGGGGATTCTGACGACTGGTTACATAGTCTTCCTCGTTGTGTACAAATATTACGTTTCAGAGAGGATTCATGTCCTCGAAGAAAGGTGATAACATTTGATATTTACATTTGTTGAAATAATTCTATGGTCAAAATTACTTGTAATCGAACTTATTTAGGTCTTTCTATACAAACCCAAACTATATATTGGTCAAACGTAATATTATTTGTATAATTTGCTGATATTTGAAAATTGAATTCAAATTCTAGATCATACAGCTTCTCCAACATTATAAAGGCTATACCGACTATATGTTTCAGTTTTGAGGTAAGAATGAAATCTTTCTATAATGTGATTTCTTTGAATATTTCTTCATCAAGTATACTGTGTTACACTCAAAAATATACATGAATAAAATTGTGTCTACTTTATAAACTCGACCACGCTGATTACGAATCTGAACCTAAAAATGTTCTATCACGTCCCGTTTTTCTATAAAATCGATTTTTCATTTTTGGCATTTTTGACGAATTTTTATGGTTCTGACTTTACATTTTGAGATAATCTGTAAAATTACAATCTAAACCTACTCAAATTTTAGTTTTTCGTTTTTCAATGTTCATAATCTATCCAGCAAAGAGGCTATTAACATACATTTTCATCTTCAACTAAGAAAATACTAGTGATTCATCTATAAATCTCAAAGAATTTTTTTTCGAAAAAAATCATTCCTTATTCGAATGTTAGTGAGTTAATGTCTAAATATCACTAAAACGATTTATAAATTGTTCAGTAATGATGATGTTGGTTCATAATGTTACAATTTTCCTTTTAAAAATATATTTTACACACGAAAAACAACCGGAAGTTCATGCTATCCTAATGCCAGTGTTCAAGCCATCATAATTTCGTAAGAAACATAAAAAATATGCGAATTCTGACTTTATTTTATTCATTATTAAACATTGATACAATATGAAATATAAAAATGCATTTGTGAAAATCGCTATATTGAAAAAATACTTAAAGCGCAAAGGTAGGCACCTATGTAGTTCGCATGGACTTAAACGGGCCGCGCATTCCTTAAGATTGTGAGCTTAAATTCTTTTATTTACATGGTAATACCACAGATTCTGGGCATTTCATGGAGAATGTTGATCGGACTATCGTTATAAGACTATAGTTTGCCCGATCGCTCAAAGAAAATATTTTTTTTAAAAAATCCGATCTATTTTTTATGACTCTGCCTAGGGTACCCCTATGTTCGGGAAGTTATCAGAATATGTTAGTTTGTATTTATGGATAAAATATATATATTTAGTCAATATAGTGGTCAAACATTCATATAGAGTTCATCTCAAATCCTTTAGAATCAATTCATTTGAAATATTTACCAAATTGTAGTTTATTTTGACAAAAATATAGCAAAAAATGCAAAATTTAAATTGCATATTACAGAAACTTGTGACGTGATAGAACAAAATGGACTGCGGATTCGGGTTCAGCAGGCCAAAATCATATAAAAACACACTTTGCCTTTCATGTATAATTTTTGAGGTGCCAATTTGTAACACATTGTATACGTATTAAAGAATATTAAAAATCACAGAATAACCAAAACAAACATCATGCAGATTTGCATCAAAGTTACTGTGACTTAGCAATCCGTACGTGTTCCATTATTCCTTTATATCGTGATGAGCATTTAAGGGGAAGTGATTATGAGAAAAAATGCAATGAATTTATGCTAATGCAATAATATGTATATGCAACGGAAATCATTTTCCAAACAGGCTCACGTCGAGGCAGTACCACTCTATTCCTGTCTCAAAAAGAAGAGCATGCTGGATATCTCCAAGGCCATCACCTTTGGCCTCGGAATCGCCTTGACCGTTTACAGCGTGGTGGGTGTGTTTGGTTTCCTAGCGACGGAAGACCACGTGACCAGTGATCTCTTGTTGTCGTTTTATCCGCCAGATGTCACTGTCATCATCGGAACCGCTCTTATGGGGGTCAAGGCGATTTCTACGTATCCGGCGATATTTTTCTGCGTTAGGTATGATTTCCGCTTTTATAAAAGCATGTATTATTGAGAAAGATTGTGTATATTTGACATCGTTTCTGTGTCGATTTATCTTTGGAATTTGATGTGAAATGGTCACGGCATACGTTAATTGGATCGATTCACTTTTATTTCAAGTCTCAAATCTCACAAATCAAATTTCAAGTCTCAATTTGAAATATATTTCAATATATTTATATCCATATTCACAAAGTGATATAGTAGGTGTACCAAAGTCATTATCACATCTCTATATTACACAGGGTTATAGTTGACGATCTACTTTTCCCACATTACGCAAAGTACGGCATCAGCGAAACGCGCATGGTTCGTGCGCATACGGTCATCATTTTCATCACTTCTGTTGGTATTGCTGTTGCCGTTCCAACCATTGGTCACCTGATTATGCTTCTTGGTGGAACGGCGGCTTTGATTATTTTAGTATTTCCGGGTAAGTGGTCAGATTACTATATACATATCGAGTTGAGCTAAATACTTAAATTCAGTTTAAACATATGTATCAAATTGGCATTAAACCTTTTGAAATATTATCTAACCATGAATTAAAACAAATTATGATTTAAAAATTGTAACTCCACTTATAAATCACAAAGAAAGTGTAACATTTTGATGTGACATTATCAATATGAGTGATATTTTCATTACATTCATTTTATAATAATTTACAGGTTTCTGCCTTATAAAGATCTGTCAGAACAGCAGACATGAAAGAGCGCAAGTCGTTTTAGGGGTCGCTATGGTTGTTGGAGGGACATTTCTTGCGACCGTTATGACTCTTCAAAGCATTTTGAAATATTCTGAAGGAGCTGATATGAAAGAACTTGTTTGCACCAGTTAGTTGTGTATAACATTCTGTGAATAAATCATAAACACCTTATGTATTAACATTTGACGAATTAATAAATTCAAAATGTTCAATAAAACATTAATATTGTATTTGATCATTTGTGTTATATTAAGAGGAATCAGGACAACTCACCCAAAAAACCAACTCACCCAAATAAAAAATGGGCTCGTTTAATGCTCTTTAATTGTGTTTGTTAATGATTCAGAACAAGAGCTAAGAATAAGAAAACGCATGAAAGGAATTAGAGGGAACCTCTCTTTAATTAATGATTTAACTCAACATAAAAAAGGCGAAAAAACGGGTTCGGGATCGAATCCACCCACAAGCCGCAGTCAACCTTAGGTTGACTGCGTCTTGTGGGTGGATTCGATCCCGAACCCACTTGTTTGGCCTGCCTGACTCATTGTATGCTTGTACAAAAGTTCCCACCTCTATCAATTGCGCCAAAGAGGACCACTAACAAAAACATATTAATTTCTGGAATATTTAAATTAAAAGGATTAAGTTCATACGTTTACCAATATTTTCGAGCAACAAAAGTTAGACTTAACTCTAATCGTATAAGGAATCCCTTTAAGCATTATATTGGAACGTTCTTTATATCCTTTATTCCATGGGTGTTGACTATAGACTCTATGTTTATATGATATTATGCGCATAAATAGGCATAATAGGGTTCAAGGGTCGTCTTAGCTAATTTAAGATAAGATAAGATAGGATTTATTGATTGCAATCTACATTATATGTGATTGAATTACTACAATTAAAAACATCTAATGCATTACATATGACTAAGAATACGCTTTTAAAAACGAATAATTAAAACATTAATTAATTGCAATGTTAATTAATACTGAGAAATTTTAATACTGACTAGATTTTGTTGCATGTTTTGAGAATTACTGAAAACTAAAAAGACAATGCGGAATAAAAGACGACTTAAAGCGACTAGTTCTGCACTTTGGAAGACAGTATTTACTTTGCCCACGTAGGTTGTATGTTTTTTCTTGTTTCTTTGGCAATAAGTCATTAAGTATCTCGCTCGGATTTGTCATTTTTTTTAAAAAATTTGCGGCATATGTTGTCTCTCCTTTTCTCAAGTGTCTCGAGCCTGGATTTTTCCAGAGCTTCGCCGTATTCCAGCTCGGGCATGATGATACGCAATGCTCTTTTCTGAATACTTTCCAAGGCACATCGTTGCTCTATAGTTATCGAGGTCGACCAAGCAGGGGCGGCGTATTCGAGCTGGGGCACGACGACACTCTTGTAGAAATGCACCAGATGATCATTGGGTGCACCTGAGCGCTTGATTTTCTGCAAGAAATACAGCGTTGATCTTGCTTTTTTCAGGATACTTTCAATGTGGACGTCCCATTTTAGATTATCCTGAATATGAAGGCCGACCAGTTTTGCCACATGTACTCGTTCGATGCATTCATTGTTGATCTCGATTTGAGGAGGGTCTATCTTTTCTCTCTTGAAAGAGATAACCATTTCGTGTGTTTTTTGCGTGTTTATTTTCATATCATTGTCGTGCGTCCATTGTGTTGTTTTGTTGATGGACTCTTGTAGTCTTTGGGGATTCGGATCGGATTTTTTCACAATATCGAACGTAGTACTGTCATCTACGTACTTGGCGAGGGGAAGCGGTGGTTTCAGATCATCGATTAACACTAAAAAGCCTTCCATGCCGAATATCGCTCCTTGCGGGACTGCACCGTTAAGGAACATGATATCCGATGTGAAATCTCCAAGACGTACGTATTGCGAGCGGTGCGTCAGGAAGGATGAGAACCATTTGAGCAGAAAAGGCGGGAGATCGTATGATTTCAGTTTATCCAAAAGGATGTGGTGATTCACACGGTCAAATGCTTTCGAATAATCCAAAAACACTATACGCACTGAGTCGCCTTTGTCGATCGCTGCATGCCACGTGTGCAGAAGTTTTACTAACATGTCTGTTGTGGATACACCCTGCTTATTTCCGAATTGGAGGGGATCTGCCTTTGGAATAGTAAACTTCCGTAGATGGCGTATGACGATGCGTTCAAGTTCCTTTGCGGGGAGGCATGTGAGTGACATTGGGCGGATATCCTTTGAGAGCACAGTTGGGGGTGACTTCTTTGGGATAGGGCAGACGATAGCCTGTTTCCATTTATCCGGTATGTAACCCTCCTGTATTGAGCTATTATAGATAGCGGTAAGGGGAGGGGCTAGCAGCGGTGCTAAATCACGTAACATCCAGGCCTGGATACCATCTGGGCCTGCGGCTTTACCCCTTTTTACGCGCAAAAAACTAAAAAAACTAATGTGCATTTGACACTTAAGCACCTGTTCACACGGGAAGCGACAAGCGACAATATACTTATATGTTCTTTATAAAACTAGCGATAGAGCGTCGTTAATCTTATAAAGAACATATAGGTATATTGTCGCTTTCGCTTCCCGTGTGAACAAGTCCTTACAGGAATATCGTGAAAAACGACGTCGCTTCAATCCAAATATTTGTATTTTCCACATTTATTTTCAGCCTTATCAACATTTCATAATGTTAACCAGCCGATAAATAAGGGAGCGGTTACATAAAAGTCGCGATTCCTGTCGCCACTTGCGATTTTTACTGTTTTCTTTATAGGACTTTAACTTTTTCTAAAATAAATTTGTTGTCGCTGGAAGCGATTTGATAAATTTGCGGTTACATAGCAGCGATTCTCAAAACCAGAACAATAATATTCTATATTTCTTTGCATGTATTATTGTTTGTTTGGCATTTGTCGCAGGTGGCGATTCGCTTCCCGAGTGGAAATTTTTAACGCAAGCTACGATTTCTATCGCCAGCGGCGATACATTTTGAAAGGAACGATAAGCGACCCATATTGAATATAAATTTAACGATTAACTGTGATTCTAAAAGATGATGGAATCATGCATAGAATTTGTATCTATTCTAAAATTGATTTTTTGCACATATCTCCTGTTGAACGTGCAGGTACTGATCTAACACATTGTAAATCTACCGTATTTATTAAGAAACATACTTTGGTGCTATAGACTACAATCTGATATCAGATCTATTTATATTCTATAGTTTCATCACCAATTAATTCATAATAGTCAATTGTAAATAC
>LQRL01086426.1:6684-18097 GCA_001703475.1 Hydroides elegans
CGCTTAGTATATCATTATTGATATCTTCTGCGGTTTTGCCAGCCTTATTCAGGATGTTTGATTTGTACTTTGGGTGCGTTTGTATCACTTCAAGAATTGCTATATTGCTCTTAGTTGCAGCATGATGCGCAGCTGTGTTATTGTCTTTATCAAAAGCGTTAACGTCACAACTTGGTTCGTCCAATAGCAATTTAACAGTGCCTTCATATCCGAAATAAGCAGCTAAAGAGAGCGGTGTTCTATTATCTCTGGTCACACTATTTATATATCCCTTGTCTATGAAGAACTTCAATAACTGTTTATTTCTACGCATGGTAGCTAGATGTACTGGTAAAAATCCAGCTTTGTTACGCATAAACAACTGATTTGGTTCCCAGCTGTACAAAATATTCACCTTTTCCAGGGGCTGCTTTGAGCTTTTACATGCCTTCATGAGTGGTGTGTCTTTTATCTCATCGCTGATACATATGGCTCCATACGAAATTGTTTGTTCTACACTCTTTGCAGATCCGTCAAATGCCTCTTTTAGTAATTGCTTATTTAGTTGGTTTTCCTCATCAGCAGTATATCCTTTGTCATTTGTCAAATACGTGAGACATTTGTGATCTTTAACAAGTCTCACGACTCTAAGATGTCCATTCTTGGAACAATGGTGCAGAGGTGTATCTCCATTAGAGTCCTGTATGTTTAAATCGATCTTGGTTGTTGAAGCAAAACATCAACACACAATATGCGACCAAAATTGCAGGCCACATGCAAAGGTGTCAGCATTCGACCAGACAATGCACCAGGGTCCGCTCCAGCTCGAATAAGCAGTTTGCATAACGTGGGATCTTTCTTTGTAACCGCAATATGGAGCGGGGTTAAGTGGCTCTTGTTTTTCCTATTGATTGTATCTGGGTGTAGCTTCAAAATGAGTTCGGCTTTGAGTTTTACATCAATATCGCTTCGACAGATATTGTGAAGTGGTGTATCCTTATTGCTATCAAGAAGATCAAAGCGCGCACCATTTTCATGAAGTGACTTTAATATATGAACACTTGAGTACTGGCAAGCAATGTTAATGCATGTACTTTTAGAAGAAAAATATTTGTGTCTGCTTTCTAACTGATTAATCAAAACATCATTGTTTACATCCACACTTTGAAAGATATTTTGTGATACTAATTGTTTGTAGTCGTCTAACTTATTCTTGTCACATGCTTTTGCTATAGATAATAATCTCGCCATAGTGTTTTTTCGTGTTTTCTTAGATAAAGAAAAACAAACGCATAAATTAATTGAACAATATTTGTCCTATCCTAGAAACAGTTGTTCGCAAAATTCGTTATATTGAATACGATTAATGATGTAAAAATAGCATGTTTAAACCTGTCAAAAACTTATAATCGATCCGTCGAATTCCATTTTCCGTGAAATACTTAAACCGTCAAAGTAGTTCCCATCATAGCGTGTCATAACCCTAAATATTCCAATCTAAAGCAAGTGATTGTATTTAAGTATATACAACTATTTATAGACACACATTAAAAAAGAAATTAATTTAGAATACTTATGACTAAAGAATGTTGTGTCGTTATCTGTTTAACTTGAAAAAATTAAATCAATATTTATGTTATATCCGTCAGTTGACAAGAGATTATCCATTTTTTTCCTTTTTTGCGAGAAATATAAAGATTTGCATACTTTCAATTATCCAATCACTCTGATCGAATTGAATGTACTACAGATTGAAAATCCATAAGAAAACACATTTTTTATTTCATATATTTTTATTTCACATATTTTTATTTCATATATGTGTATTTGTGTTACATTGAATATCACAATGACATATCTTATAGCTAATAACGCTTTCAAATTCATCAATTCTGAAGTCCTTATGCAATTGAATGGCTCCGTGCAACAATGTGTTAAGTCGACACAACATGTTTTGCCAAATCGTATAGCAAAGTGTCAAGTGATAATTGATCCATGCTATAAACTTAAATATGCTATAAAATCGATGTGATACCAATATTTCGAGCCATTGGCTATGAGCCAATTCCTATATAAATGATTAGTTTTAAAACGCTCGATGCTTTTATTTCTCGAAATTTCATTTTCAGACTAAACACAATTTTGCACGGAGCCATTCAATTTATAATACTAATTAGTGTCGTATCTCCCCACTCGGCAGAGCATTTCATACCTCAAAACAACGTTTCCGGGTTTGCCATTTTGTAAGCATTTAAGACGTCACGGTGCAGATATAGATACATATTTGGGTTTTAAAAGTCGTTCATCTGACGTCGGTTTGTAATTTAGCGTGTTGGAAATCATTAAAATTACATATCTGTTTGACGTCGCATCGTACGACGTATGCAAACACAAACGTCGTGATGTGAAAAGACGTCCAAAAAGCTTTCATATGGGTCCAAAGTGGGTCGTCCTTTCAACGGCACGTCCGAATGCGACATACTATAGACTACCCTTGCCGAATGGGTGATTTTCATTCGAATCGGTTTGATAAACTATGCAGTGCGATATCAACCTGAATTATGTCAAGTGCTCTTAATGGTATTTTTAATCAAATATAAATGCTGTTTTGTTCGAAAACGTTGAGCAATTGACAATCGGAAAACAATGTATAAGTATCACCTGATCATGTATTTTTAAACTTTTTTAATCCAATATGTTTTTTTAGAAAAAAATCCAAGGTTCGCATAAATATAAATTCGAATTTTTTTTTGTCTTTGGACCTATCTTTTTATAGCTATCAATAGCATAAAAAGAACAATTTGACAAAAAAATGCTCCATTTAAAGAGTTGGTTCTGGTTATTGAGTTTTGTGTTTGCAATAGCAATGATCAATCGTCAAACACTATTAATGAAATCAGTTTAAAACATAAAGTGTGGAACTTTATAATACCATGCATTGCACTCAAAATTCTTACTTAAGTTGGCATTATAAACCAAGTATCATATACCTGTGCTGTATAAGTTGTCACTTCAGCAACTACCATGCATTCATGACACACTTAAGCGAGAACCATTTCACCCAGTCACACGTAGCATCTTATCTAAACATCTCAATTTCTGTTTCAATTGATATATGTCCTTTTAGCATAAGAGGTTTTATAAAGGTTCATTAACGTAAATAAGTTCTAAAAATTTGTGATATGATTTAATTCGAGATTGATTTATATAGACCACCTCAAACGGAAGAACCGTCCGCGTTTCCTCAATCTATTTCAAAATAGCCGAATGATAATTGAAACGTAATTTTGTACCTTATTGTAAAACAATCAATCTAGTTTAAGCACACCATTAAGCAGCATTTGCAACATTCCATTTGGCTTCCGGATAATTTGATACTCCACTCACACTTTCGTTGTACTGGGTTATTTGCAAACTTAAACGGGCTGCGGCTACATATGAATAAATAGAAAATAGGTCGATACAAAAATCCGTTCATCTGACATCGTTGTAATTTAACGTTTTGAAAAGAACACATTTTTTGACGTTGCATTTTACTGTACGGCTTGTTTAACGTTTTAACATAATACCATAAGTGTTATATAAACATAGATAAAATCAAGTGCTCTCAACCGTATTGCTGCAATGTGTGTCTTTGTCTCGTTGCATTGTGGCAAGGTCAAAATGGCTGACCATTCAAAAAGATTATATATTAACAAAAGACGTGTATATCCACATATATAGACACGTATATCTAAAGTTTTTTTTCTAAGCTACCATGTCAAGCGAAACATGGTATGTTGTGTATGGCGACATAGCATGATTAACCGCCATGATTAACCACCATGAAGTATATATAATTTATAAACAAATTGCATTAAGATATATAAAAAAGAGGTTTGCTATGCCAAGCTACCATGTGGTTTCAAGTTATTGAAGTGTTTTACTTGATTGTATGTCACTTTTAAATTTTATGATCCAATATAAATTTTTGGTAGTCCGTATAAACATAAATTAAAAATAATTCATGTCTAAGGACCTATCATTTTATACTAGTCAAAACCATGAAATGGCATTTTAACAAACAATGTTGTTTTAAAAGTTTGTTCTTATATCTGATTTCACTGTTTATAATAGCGATGATCAATAATCAAGCAATATTTGTTATTCATAAAAATACTGTTGGTATACAATGGTATGGAACGTATTGACATTGATATAACACTGATAAAAAATGCTCACTTGATTGAATGTAATAAAAGCAGTGACAAGTACCTGTGCCGTATGTGTAAATATAGCACTATTCTCGTGCACGTATAAAGCACTTCCAGAAAGGTATTCAACTGTTTAAAATACGAGACATATCCACTGCAATTTGTAAATTATTATGGCACAATAAATATCACAGATATTTCAATGGAAACTACCCACTTTAAGTTTCAATGATGAAAGCAGTAACACATACATGTGCTTTGGGAGCAGGACAACTCCCCCTTGACAATTCCCCCCATAGGACAATTCTCCCTGCACAATTCCCTCTAAAATATTTGTTGTTCAAACATTTTTGATAAAGCATTTTAAAGCATTATAGGATTAAAATTCGTTGAAATATCAACTAATTCAACCATTTATAACATAAGAATACGTAAGTAAAACATATCCTCCATTTTTGTTCATTCATATATTTTCATTTACAATTTAATTTGAATATGATATAATGCATATACTTCTTTGTTATTCCAAGTTTATTATAAATCAGCCAAAAAAGATGCAAAGGACATCGAATCGACGGATGTAAACATAAGAATCGATATTAAAATTCCCAATAGATATTAATAAAAACCCATATATATATATATATATCTAAGATCATGTAATAACATGTTATGGAAGCACTCTCTATTGATATATCAATAACAGTAAATAGTTGTAAAATAACCAACAATTTTCGAACAAATATTGTTTACAATTTTAAAAATTTAATAATATATTTTTAAACACGTTGAAATTTATATTTATCAATTTTCGGGGGGAATTGTCGAGGGGGAATTGCCCGGGGAGAATTGTCCAGGGGAAATCGTCGAGGGGAATTGTCCTAGACCCATGTGCTGTATATGTAGGTACTTCAGTAGCTAAAATTAATCAACAACACCTAAGCAAGGACCTCACACCTAGTTACAAGTAGTATCATATCTTAAAGCATCACAATTTATTTGTCAACTGCTATATGACTAAGTAGCATCTGAGTCTTTATGAAGGTCGGTGAACAAAATTTAGCCGCTTGACCTTAATATAATTAAGTTCAAGCATTGTTTATAAAGACCACCTCACACAAAACACCGTCCGTGTTTCCTCAATCCGTTTCGGAATAACCGAATGATAATTTATACGTAATTTCCAAATGTAGTGTAAACAATCAATCTAGGTTCAGCATACCATTAGGTAGCATTTGCCACATTCCGCTTGATTTTTTTTAAATTTGACCCTCCGCTCATACTTCGTTGTTCTGGATAACTTGCTAACTAATACAGGCTGCGGCTGCTAATGAAAAAATGTACAACCTGCTTTTGCGTGCAACACACAAATTATGTGCAATAACCTTAAAGCCAAATTAGTTTGAAGACATTTTAATTTTTTGCGCCTTGACTTTTCTGGCTGAAAGCTGCGTGAAAAAAAGTGGCGAACAAAACAAATATATTCCTGGTGATATCGTTTCAATCGGGTGACTTCCGATCTTGTTTGACTTCATGTTCAGAGACAGGATTTTTTTCAAACATGGTATTTCGTTTGTTTTGAGAACCAGTGTATTCTATTGTTTAAACCGTTTGTTCCAGGTACCCTTTTCGACCATTTAAAATTTAATGCAAAATACCATGGGTAATCTGAAAGCTAATTCATTCAATTAACTTTGTGGTTTGTTAGCTTAGAATTCGCTTTAAAAGTGTCCTATTCCATGTTGTTATATTGTATGATAATATATTACTAAAATGCAGATATTGTTTTTTTTAAATGCATACAGGAGTTATTTGTCGCAATATTCATACTTTGTTATGCCTCAGCATTTTGTATTACAAAAATAATGAGTCATAAGTGACATAAAATAAATCACAGGCAGAATAAAGTGTCAAATATGTTTTAATTGACTAAGGATATTTAGGTTTTTGATAACGTTCGCCTTGATTATATTGGACGCAAACATTATTTTGTCTTTTTTTTATGTTTTAGTTCAATAATACTCAGGCATATACTCAGGCATTCAAAGCAAAAAAATTAGATTCTAATTTCAAAGCTTTGATTGTCCATAAAAAAAATAGCATAAAAATGTGTAATAAAAAGATCACACCTTTTGAACCATCATTTACATAAAAAAACACGTAAGAAGTGTAAATATTAAACTCGAATTAGAACATAGCAAATAGCCTGAAGTTAATGGAAACGTATATAAGATTACTATGTTCTTTGATTTATCGATAATGAATTCAAATATTGAATCTTTATACAATTGAAATCATATAACAAAGCAATATTGAATATTTAAGGCAGCTAAAAATGTCTCGAATTATTGCGATCAACTTCAAAAACATTATTCTAAATGAGTGTTGTTTCTGCTGATACGACGCATTCTTTCCTTGAGTGGATCACGTGGAAAAAGTGTTTCCGAGTTTCCGAACGTTCGACGGCGCCGATTATAGCAACATTGCAACAATCGACGTCAAGGAGAATATATTTGATATGTGCGACGATTCAAACGATAAATATATAGAAGTCGTCGAGGTAAGTCTGGTATATCAAGAAACTGAATGTTTTTTTTTCAGATCTTCCTTTGAAAGCCTCATTTCCTCTGTTTTTGTCTTTCTTTCAACTCTCATTCCTTCTTTCATCCCTTATTCCTTCTCTCCTTAATCCCTTGGTCACATCCTTCTTCCTTTTTTGCCCCTTAAATCCTTCCCTTGTTTCTACTTTTCCTCTCCTCCTTTTGTAATTCGATCTTTTCCATATTCTTCATTCAGCCCTTCGTTCCTTCCATACGTTCTTCCTTCCTCCACAGCGTCCTTCCTCCCTTCCTTCCTTCCTCCCTCTCTTTTTTCCTTCCTTCCTTCCTTCCTTCCTCCCTCTCTTTCTTCCTTCTTTCCTTCCTTTCCTACCTTCCTTCATTCCTTCTTTCCTTTCCTCCTTCGTTACTTTCTTCTTTTTTTCCTTTCCTCATCTCTACTTCCGTCCTTCCTTCCTCCCCTCCTTAGTTCTTTCCTTCCTTCCTTACGTTCTCCCTCCCTTCCTTCCTTCCTTTCTTCCTTCCTTCCTCCTTTCCTTCCTTCACTCCTTCTTTCTTTCCTTCCTTCCTTCATATCTTTTTTCTCTCTTTCCTCACCTTCCTCCTTCTTTACTTTCTTTTTTTTGTCCTTCATCACTCCTTTCTTCCTTACTTCCATGATAACTAACTGTTTTGCTAAAAAAATAAACAATTGATCTATCTAATTGATCGTTTTTTTGTGATAAGAATAAAACTTCCCGAAAAAAAATAAGAACACATTTTGCAGATACTTGTAATCTTTATCTCCATATAGTGAAAATATAAGTTTGTCCTATTTTATTTTCGACGAGTTCAAAAATAGTGCTCTACACGACTAAGTGCGTTGTTTTGTTTTTATAAACAAGTAACAGGATACTCTTTATTCGCACAATTCCAGAGAATGCCCGGATTTAACATGATTCGAACTCCTAAACTCTTGAACTCCTGAAAACAAAACAACGAGCAAAAAAGTGAACATATTGAATGTGATATGAAGCCAATCGCTACTTCAATTGACGCTGATATTTACAACATATCGGAGAGCTTAGGCTATTTCGCAGAATTCAAGGAAATCGCCAAGAACGCACTATTTGTTATAAGTGATATAATACCATTATATGGAAATAGTCCGCATCGTGATGGCATATTAGCCACAAGGCGACGTTTGAAAAATGGATCAGAAGAAAAGATTGATATAGATAAAATGAGATATAGAAAGTCACCCAGTATCTGTCATCACTCTACCCGTTTCAAAAACATAACTGTTATTGGAGATAAGAACTCTATAAAATACAAGCATTTTTGATTAGTGTATTATCATTCCATATGAAAATGATAGAAAAAAATATATGATGCTACATGTTACCAAGAAACTGCAAAGTTGACTCAATTATATATTACGTCATAATTATTTATTACGTCACAATCATATTCCATATTCCATAAATTGCATTGTTTACTAAAGTACAATTGATTTTTTTGTCCAGGGTTATATCCCTAAAAAAATCAAAGGCCTTATGCTATTTTTTTCGGTTTGATTGACAGAACCTGAGGAACCAAGAAACGCTCACCGAAGAGAGTGTGTGTCGGTTGTACGAGGTAGGCCGCCTCAAGGATGAAGAGGATCTGGAAGATGAAGAAGAAGATGATAACCTGAATGAAAATGAGGTCGGCCAAGAGGAGGACGATGAGGAAGAGGAAGGCGATGATGAAGAGGAGGATGAGGATGGAGAGAATGCAGAAGGGGCAGGTCGATTAATAACTAGAAGAAAGGGGTTGCTGCAGAAGGTTATATAACGTATTTAACAAAATGACAGGGACAGGAGAGTCGGTTTAATAACTGTTAGGAGGAGACATGTTGGTTAAGAATTCAGAATGAGAGGGAGGAATTTTGGCAATATAAAGGGTTTTCGATGAAATGTGAGGAGTAGGAGTGTGTTATTTTGTGCCTAGAAGGAGTTAGGGCCAGTTGGATGATGAGGATGAAGAAGAGGATGCAGAGGGGCAGGTGGGTTAAGAATTAAGAAGTAAGGGGGTGGGTGATTGGGTGTCTCGGGGTTTATAATTTTCTTTTACTCAATTGTTAGGTAATTCGGATGAGTAGGAGGGATAGGGGGTAACGGTAATTATAAAGGGTTGTTAACGACATGTGAGGGACAGTCTTGTTTGGTACCTGGAAGGAGGTAGGGACAGTTGGGTAATATATGAAAGAAGATAATAAGCGTACTCTATTTTCTCACATATACAGAGAGTTCGCAAGATTCATCAATTCGTAGCGGGTCTACTGCCAGTATATCTACACTCGATTCCTTGATAACCTCACTTTCATCCTCTGAACGATCAAGCGGTACAATATTAGTAAAAGGCATTTCGATTGTGTGTTCCTTTTGTTTACCCTGTTTAGAAATTCGCGCTCCCTGATTGATGCCCGATATATATATATTGTTATATTCAAGTTGCAAAATAAATGGTACATTTATACAAGAAAGCCCAACTTCCTTCACCATCCAAAATATATTTTTCGTTATATTTTAGCCCGAAAAAAGTTGTATTTCATTTTTGCGCAGATGTCTATTCTGACTCGAAGCCCGCAAAATAAGAAGACACAAGGAGAAATAAACACCTGTGTAAAATATATTTGTCAAAAAATAACGAAGACACATTAAATAAAAATCTAAATCATCTTATAATATTTTTGCAGAAGTCGGTTTCGACTCGAACAGCAGCGCGCCCGAGACCGAAAAGACACAAACAAGACATTATATAAAAACAACAAATGCAATAAAACAGTTATTTTGAGAAAAAAATATGTTTATTTAATACATGACCCCTTATGTTATTTTTTGCAGATATCGATTCCGACTCGAACATCAGTGCGCCCGAGAACGGAAAGACACAATCAAAAAAAGATTATATATGTAAAAATAAAATTTTCGTGAATAAACAGTTATTTCGAAAAAAAAAACACTTTTAATTATCTTATAATACTGAATGTATAATTGCTTTGCAGATGTCGATTCCGACTCGAACAGCAGCGCGCCCGAAAACGAAAAGACACAAACAAATCATTATATTAAAAAAAAGAAAAATCATTTCATGCAATAAAACAGTTATTTGGAAAAAAAATCCTTAAACTATCTTACACGTATATCTGACCCTTAATATTATATTTTGCAGATGATGTTGATTCCGATTCGAACAGCAGCGCGCCCGAAAACGAAAAGACACAAACAAATCATTATATCAAAAAAAAAAAGAAAAAACATTTCATGCAATAAAACAGTTATTTGGAAAAAATTCCTTAAACTATCTTACACGTATATCTGGCCCTTAATGTTATATTATGCAGATGATGTTGATTCCGATTCGAACAGCAGCGCGCCCGAAAACGGAAACATCATCGAGTACGATCCGAGCACTTCCGGTTCCGTTGATGACGTCAATGACGACATGTTTGATGACGATGATGACGACGACGACCCTGGATTTGACGATGACGTGCTGTTTGAATTGAGTGACGTGTCGAGCGGACCCTGGATTTAAGAATTACGTGTTGAACGGACCCTGTATTTAAGAATGACGTGTCAAGTGGACTTTAGATAAGAATGACGCGTCGAGCGGACCCTTGGTTTCAGAATGACGTGTCTTGGTTAAAAGAATGACGTGTCAATTGAACCCTTGATTTGACGATAACGTGCTTTTTGAATCGTCTGACATGTCAAGTGGAACCTGGATTTTAGATAGACGGGTCAGGGAAATCTAGATTTAAGAATAACGTGCTTTTCTAATTGTTTGACGTGTCAAGTGGGTCCTGGGTTTAAGAAAGACGTGCCTGGGGACCCTGGATCAAAGGATGACGTGTCGAGTACACCCTGGATATAAGCATGACGTTTCATGTGAACCCTGGATTTGACGATTTATTTATTATTGTTTTCTTGTTATGCGCCTTTGTAAGAATATACAAGCGCTACAAAATGAAATGTTGTAAAGAATATAACATATTAAAATATACATAAAACATAGATACACGAGAATAATACTATAACGATAAACCCTATTATATATTAAATCATACTATATGAAAACTTTAAGTTAAATAGAATAGACGCTACAATACTTGAATATCGCAGCTTTAGATAATTCACCGATATACTTGAGAGAACAAATGTGTTGTTAAAACCTTTTTAAAAGCTGTTATTGACTTTGAGTTTCTAATTTCAAGCTGAAGCTTATTCCACAGCCGTGGGGCAGCAGCACTGAAGCTGCGATAACCAGCTGATTTTAGCCTAAAACGGGGCTCGGTGAGACAGGTTTGGTCGGACGATCGAAGTGTCCGTGTAGACGCATAGCGGGTTGACAAGGATCTTATATAGTCCGGACTATTACCTTGGAGAGAGTTATATACTACTGTAAGAACCTTAAACTCTATGCGCTGTTTAATAGGAAGCCAATGTAGACTTTTTAACACAGGTGTAATATGTTCGCTGCGTGGGGTATAAGTCACTAGTCGTGCGGCTTCATTCATGACCTTTTGTAGCTTGTTTATTTGTTTCAGAGGCATGTTCACGTATAGTGAGTTACAGTAATCAAGCCTCGAAATTATGGCGGCATGGACCAGCAGTTTGGCGTTGTATTGAGTCAGATATGGTCGTATTTGCCATAACG
>LQRL01086426.1:18830-34372 GCA_001703475.1 Hydroides elegans
CAATTGAGTAAGTACTGCTTCTTCTATGAGCTTAGAAATGTACGGTAAGTTAGACACGGGACGAAACTACTTCGGTTCTGGTGGTAGCGAGGCTTTCTTTAAAGGAGATGACGTGCTCTTCGAATTGTCGGACGTGTGAAGTGGGCCCTGGATTGAAGAATTAACCCTGGATTCTATAATAAAATGCTCTTCGAATTTTCTTACATAATAAGCTGACCATATTTCTAGAAAGACGTGATATCTGGGTTGTCATTGATCAAAGGATGACATGATAAGAGGACTATGAATTTAGGAACGTCGCGCTGTTTGACGCGATCATTGGACCCTGGATAAAAGAAGGGCTTGACATATGGTCCCTGTGTTTTTGGATGACTTGCTCTTTAAATTAGATGACGTTTTACCTTTGGATTGTAAATTTCTAAGGTTCTCAATGAACATTAAAATTAAGAATGGCATGCTTGACATGTAAAGATAATCCTAGATTTGCGTATACGATATTTGACAGCTTACATATATTTGTCATATTACAGAAACAATGCTTTTGCTTGGTATCTAACGTGATGAGTTGGTCGTTTATTTTATACTTAAGCGAAATGTCTCCTGGATCAACTGAAATCATCGGTCTTTAAATTTGGCTGTATATATAACTGCATTTGAAAGAAGGAATTCAAAGTTATGAAAATGGCAAAGATAATAAAAAGAAAGGATTATTGGATGATAAAGGAAATATGATTGTGTTTAATGTGAATATTAAGGCGGTAGGTATAAGTCAATTCCTTCCTTTGTTTTGATTTTATTATTTTAAGCACAATATAGAATAGAATTTATGTGGAAGATGAATATAAGATGTCTCTCTTAATAAAGTATTCAAGCAAAATACGTTGCATTTTCGAGATACATCGCAAAAACATAACTAGTTATATATTAGGTATACATAGGCGTATTTTTTGAATCAGCTAAGATTGACAGTAATTTAAAAAGGAAAAGATTAATAAAATGATTTTTTGCTGATGTAATAGATACTGCATATAAAGTACTTTTCACATAATATGCTATAATCAATTGTGAACATACTTTAGTGTTATATCAGTGGTTCAAAAGCATTGTGTCTTAGATTTGAATTTTTAACCAAAATTATAGATATCCTATTTGGATGGGTTCAAGAGGAAAGTATATATATATAAAGGGGAATAAATGATAAAATAAGATAAAAAGTGTTCCTTATGTGAATTAGTCTTGTCTCTATATATCTTGAACTTAAACGTTTCCTTCTTTGCTCATGCCAATTGCTCATGTGTCACTAGAGAGCTAAGATGTGAAATCTCACAAGTTATGAATAAAAAATGTATTTTACTCGTCAACATATTTGTAATCTTAATTACAGCGAGTAAACAAATTTGAGCATACACCACATTTACAATGTACAGAACAGTTCAATAATGATATAACTTTTTGCAAGGTGTCGCATACGATTTTGCATTGGGCCGAAATGTCCAGAGTTTGGGGCCGAATCACCCAGAGCTAAAGATCGAATAGTCCGATTCGGGGCCGAACCATTAGACATGAGGGTCCGAATTGGTTTGAGGAGGGCAACATCTTTTAAGGTTACGTTCCGAGTTGAAAGGGGGCAAAGTTGACCATAAATAATTGAACAGATGAACAGGACCGCTATTCTCCGCTCATCCTTAAACTTATCCTTAAAGGTAGTAAGTTTCACCCTCAAACCTCACCCTTAAGTTTGAACCCTATTCTCCGCTATCCTCATCCTTAAGTTTCATTCTTACTCTCAAACTTAAAATTAAAATCCAACTATTTTGAAAACTGTTACTAAGATGGAGTTTTATGAGTGAAAATTTAAATTTCATAGGTGTCCAGAAAATTTAATCTAACATCATGAAGAAACATTTTTCAATAAATGCTATTTTATTACGAAATTCATACAAAAGATGATGGAAAGTAACATTTAGCATAACTTCACTCAAAGCGTAATAATATTGTAAAATATTCAAAATTCAAGCAATTTATGAAAAAAAATTGACCTTCGCATGAAATTTCGAAATTTGATTTTTAAGTATTCTCTGGTAAACAAGACGTAATTCACTCAGAAAGTCCATATATTAGATATAATTTCACGTTCCGGTTGTCGAAAACGGATTAAACTAATGTTAAAGGCATTTTTATAGCATAAAGTTACTTCTTGAGGACCTCTGGAGCTACCTTAAAAAATCTCAAGGTCACCCTTAAAATTTGAGGATAAGGGTAAGGGTGAGGGTAGCGGAGAATAACGTCACCCTTAAAAGTTATTCTCAATCTCAAATTTAAGGATAAGTTTGAGGATAAGGGTAGCGGAGAATAGGGGTCCAGTAAAAAGAGACAATAACGATTTCTGATTACATTGCAGGTCTAAGATATGCTTATACTGGAAACTCCAATAAATTGTTGGCTTATAACTGTTTTATCTTACACATTTTACCTGTTTTAATTTGCAAAATGGTTATAGAAGTCTATCAGTTTTTAGGGGAACAACTCAATAACGTTGAGGTATTGCTCTTAATTGGTGCATACTAGGAAATATTTCAAGAATCTTAGAAAATGTCGTCGTTTCATTGAAAAACTGCACATACGAGATTATTTATATGGCTTCGATTCTTGAAAAAAATGTCTTCATATATTCAAATGTACACTGTTATTATCATGTTTGCTTTTAAATTTCCGTGTTCGCAGATTAAGGTATAATTTAACAAACATATCTGCTCCTGGATTACGGCTTTTTAGGCCAATTCTTAAAAAATAGCTTAATTTTCGAAGAGGTTATATTAATTTGTGCAAGGCAGAATTAAATTAAAAAGAAATATATATTGCATCCTCAAGTTATGAACGCATTTTGATGAAAAAATAACTTGATGAGTTTACTAATTTCTATTAAAATGAAGTTTTATCCCAAAGATTTTGCCGATTGAGAATATTAGTTTCTACCACATTAACGTAATCGAGCATCAAACATAAATTTGATTTTATTAAGCACATAGATCAACATTTACACTAAAATATGCAAAGAAAAAATATTTATTTCCCCGACATTTCCTTTTCTCGATAATGATTTGACTCAATTTATTCTTTGAAATCTGATATGAAACGAGATTTACGTTTTTTTTTAATTCATTAAAGAACTGGCCGATAGTTAAAAAAACGTCACACGGATTAATCGTAATAATTATGCTGGTTGTAGTAGAATATCGAAAATATATGTTTTTTTTTATAAATTGAGGAAGTATCTTTATCATATCAAGCACAACTTTCAAACCAAACCTGGAAGCATATGAAATAATGTTAGAATTGTATTTATTTGATTTCATTGCTATCCAGCTGCCAAATGCTTTACCTTAATTTGTTCAGGTAAATATTTTCACATCTGACATGTATGTGAGAATGTTATTCTTTCAAATTCATTCGTATTCACTTTCCACATTTGCTACCTTAATTTGATCAGGTAAATATACTGAAATCCAACAGTGTGATAAAGAAGTATCCTCTTCGAGAACGTAAAGTCTACCAGGTATGTAAACCGCGCTACGAGGAGTCCACATATCCGGAATATTTACGACAGAGAAATGTCCATCATCATGAAGCACTTGCAAACGTCGGTTCCGGCGATCAGCAATTAACACATCACCGTCGTCATCGACATGGCACAGCAACGGACTTAGAAACTGCCCTGCCTCTCCGCTTCCACGTACACCATGTTGACCATTGAGCATCCCATCACGGTTGAATACAAAGATTGCATCATTATCCCAACTACTTGCAAATATATATTTGTCATTCACCCATAAGTTAATTTTATCATAACCATTAAATTGTGGGTGAATCTGTCGCAGGCCCCACCATGTATCACCTCTGTGGCTGTAGATCTCGATGGCACCTGAGTCATAGTTGACTGCATAAACGCGGATGTTATGGCTTGCCACGCTCAAGTATGTACCGGATGATACAAGGACTCGTTTGTTTTCTGAAAAAAATACTCATTATACATTAACGTATACTACATGACTGGTTACCTATTTTGTCTTATTATGTATGCGTCATATCAATCAGTGTGGAAATTTTTATTCCAACCCATCATACGGATGGCATACAAAATGAAAATTGATTTATTGCATGGACAAACCCTTTCCAATCTTACTAGAATGAAAAAAAAACATTTGTGAAGTCCACTGAAGGGAAGAATTTGGGATTCAATTTTTCATGTAGAAATGAAAAGATCTTTATTTAAGAAATATGTATTTTGCTCTTGTGGTCGTTCTTTCATTTTAAAATCATGTGCAACAGATTACTAACACTCACAACTTAAATATGCACTAACACAGGGCTTCATTTACCTGTTTTTTGGTCATGATCACCTTTTTAGTCCCGTTCATTATCGTCTTCATATTCTTGGAAAGGCGCCAACAGAGTTGTCTCTAAGATAGTTTGATATATATGTTGTGAGTGTTGACAAATCTATTTCCATATGATTATTTCCAATGATAAAATAGACCATAAAAGCAAAATATTTTCTTAAAATATATTTGATTTTTATTTATATTTCATTACAAATTAAATCTCGAAATTTACCTTCAGAGGGCTCAACAAGTGATCATTCTATCTTAATGTCCAACAAAACTGAATCGTCTCAATAAATAGCCTATTTCCCGAAGTACAACTTCTATGAATATGTTGTTAAGTAACACAACTATACACGTAGACGAAAAGTAGTGTCTGCTGCAGATTTCACACATGATTATGACTCAAACGTTGATTTATGCATTTTTGTGAGGGTAGTTTGAAACTGAGTACCTGTTAATGAAATAACATAAAGACCGTTCCGGGCTGCTGCCATGAGATTGTCATCATCCAGTTGCGATACCTGGTACACCTTCGTCATTTCATTGGCAGGAATTGTGTTGATTTCAACCAACGCCATATCAAATATGAATATATCGACAATGCAACAGAAAAGAAGACCTTTGATTATTGAGATTGAATGGGGCTCATAAGGGTTTCTTTGCGGCACCTTAATTGATTTAAAGTTGGTCCATGTTTGCTGATATACCAAATCATTGATACATCCATATGTTGGCCACATTTGAGCAACCGTCTCACCACCACTAGTTTCCAAATTACATTGGAAGCGTTTTTGCGACTGAATCAAGGTGATTATTTCTCGCCTTCGAAATGAGGCGGCCAAATGACAAGCTGTATAGCCTTTGCCAAGGACATTTAAATCAACGATGTCGCTGTAGGCTAGCGCTCTTACATGCTTGATCTTATTTGGAACGATGCACTCATGTAACGGAGTCCAGTCTTTTGCATTCTGTATGTTTGCATCTACTCCTGGCCTTTCCAACAAAAACTGAACAAGTTCTGTATTGCTACCGCGACACACAATGTGAAGAACTGTATCTCCGGCGTAGTTTCTTGCATTAATGAGTTCTGGGTCTGTTTCCAAAATAACATTACATTTTAAAATGGGATCTTTTTTGCTCTCGCAGGCAATGTGCACATCAGTATTGCCATTTTTGTCGATGGTGAGTCGCGTTCCAGCCCATAGCATTTTGCATATAGCATCCACTGGGGCATACTTTAGCATTCTTTTGAAAACAGTACTTAGAATCTCATGCTTTATGTCATCTGCGGTTTTGCCAGCCTTATTCAGAATATTTGATTGGTACTTCGGGTGAGCTTGTATCGCCTCCAAAATGGCTATATTGCACTTGGTGGCAGCATGATGCGCAGCTGTGTTATTGTCTTTATCACAAGCGTTTATATCACAGCTTGGCTGACGCAACAGAAAGTTAACAGTCTCATAAAATCCGAAATGAGCAGCCAATGCAAGCGATGTTCTTTTGTCGCGAGTCATACTATTGATAAATCCTTTGTCAATGAAGAATTTCAATAATTGTTTATTGCTACGCATCGCAGCTAGGTGTACTGGTAAAAATCCTTCTTTATTACGTATAAATAACTGATTCGGTTCCCAGTTATGTAATATAACCACCTTTTTAAGAGGCTGTTTTGAGCTTTTACATGCCTTCATGAGTGGTGTATCTTTCAATTCATCGCTAATACATTTGGCTCCATAAGAAATGATTTGTTCTACACTCTTTGTAGATCCGTCTAATGCCTCTTTTAGTAATTTCTTATTTATTGGGTTTTCCTCATCAGCAGTATATCCTTTATTATTTGTCAAATACGTGAGACATTTGTGATCTTTAACAAGTTTCACGACTCTAAGATGTCCATTCCTGGAACATTTGTGCAGAGGTGTATCTCCATTAGAGTCCTGTATGTTTAAATCAATCTGTGGTTGCTGAAGTAATGCATCAACACACAATATGCGACCAAAATTGCAGGCCATATGCAAAGGTGTCAGCATTCGACCGGACAACGCACCAGTATTAGCTCCAGCTTGAATAAGTAGTTTGCATAACATGGGATCTTTCTTTGTTGCCGCAATATGGAGCGGGGTTAAGTAGCTTTTGTTTTGCCTATTGATTGTTTCGGGTTGTATCTTCAAAATGAGTTCGGCTTTGAGTTTTACGTCAATATTACTTCGACAGATATTGTGAAGTGGTGTATCCTTATTGCTATCAAGAACATCAAAGTGCGCACCGTGTTCATGAAGTGATTCTAGTATATAAAAGCCTGAGTACTGGCAAGCAATGTTTATGCATGTACTCCGGGTAGAGACATATTTGTGTCTGCTATCTAACTGATCGATCAAAACATCATTGTTTACATTTACACTTTGCAAGATATTTTGGGATACTAATCGTTTGTAGTCGTCGACCTGGTTCTTGTCACATGCTTTTGCTAATGATAGTAGTCTCGCCATCGTATTTGAGTTTGCTGAAATATAATATATATATTAAATTTTATATATAAGAAACTCAATGAAATATTTGCTATGTAGATTAGGTAAATCATGCAGTGTACTATGCGCTTGAATGTGAAATGTTTAAATATTGATCATGATACAACAGAGTAAAACGCACCAATATGTATCCATATTCACACATGCAACAAATCAAATCAACTAAATACCCATTGACAAGATGTACATCAGTGATGCTACGCACAAAATATTTCCTCTATGTCTAAATTTTGTCGATTTTAAAATGAAGTCTTAGCAATAAACATGCTATTAGAATCCTTTTCACCTGTTTCAGTTGAGCATTTGTTGTCGCACAAGTATGGATAATATTCCTACCAAAATATCATATCTAAATTTATATATTTTAGCTTTAAATTGATAAGTAGCCTTTAATGCTTAATTATTTTAATTGAATCAAAAGGAGTCGTGCTAGAACATGTCCGATGATCAGACTTCAATACTTTGTCCATTACGTCATAGAAGATTTCTTATGACAATGGCATCCGAGTATATCTAATGCAAACTTTTTATATAGGTTTCAATATAAAAGTTAAAGTCAAATTCACTGTCAGATAGAGGTATTTACTATCCCTTGCATAACCGCGCTCTAATTAATTGATAAGAAACAGAAATGGCATGTGAAATCTCATGAAATTTATATACTTTTCTTTACACATACACATATTAACGTTTAGAATTTCCGTTCAAACGTTCTGACTGGGATTGGACACAATGCAATAGTTTTTATATCTTTGGTTACAAAATAATAAATAACATTTCTTGATCAAATGAAAATCAAACCAGCTGATTAACATAGAATGTGTGTTTAAGAGCTATAGGAACAAACAATATTATTTAATGAGACAAATTACGGGACAGGATTGCATGACCGATCAATCTTAGTCTAAATAAAGATAGCAATTCCTTTTCAAAACCATGTTACAGTGTAAAATTTTTCAGGAATTTGCTTAAAACAAACTGAATTTATTTGCAAATCATTTATATTCAGCTAATAAATTCATCCTAAAACATGTAGGTATAAATGCTACAATGTGATATAAACATAAACGATACCCATCATATGTTACTTACAATTATTGAATTGAATCAATATCCGATTAAAGATAGTTGTTTCATCATGACGTTTCCGTATATGCATTAATATATCGATTCAAATCGTCCTAAAACTGCACCATTACCATCTATTTTTCTTATAATGGTAACTATTTGAGCTTTGAATGACATTTAATCCTGCATAAGAAAGGTATGTTGTAACCTCTAACCTGTTTTGCTCTCAAAACTCTATCTTTGTTAAAAAAAACCAATATGCTTCTTTTCATAACGTATCATAAAATGATATTCATATAATATTATTCAAAGAGTTTTAGTTTATTGCTTTCTTTATTGTTATTGTTTTTTATTTCATTTTTTTTATATATTTTTCATTTCATATCAAATATATATAGTGCTTTCTGATAACATTTATATATCATCGTAATCGCAAATCATATACATATTTATATACTACATTGACTAAAACTGGCCTTAAGCTATCTGTACTTTGCATTCAATTGCATGCTAAAAATAATCCGACAAAATCTGTGCCCTCAATGTCCTAGTTTGCACAACAACGTGCAACAAAGAGCGTTCAATTTACCATATGTGCTGTTCAACACACAGGCCATATAACTAAATGTGTGTAAATCTATTGAACGTAAGTCATATTCATACAAACGGGCGAAATAAACGCGTATTGAATAAATTTCAATAGCGGGCCCTGTAATTGCGTAAGCTGATTTAATGTACGCTAGTTTATTTGCAAATAAATTGCTAGCTATGTTGAAAGTATTACATACATATGTTACCACATTGATTTGTAGTAAGGTACACATGAAATAACAAAACCGTGCGTTAGAAGAGTTATGTACTTAAAGATTTGCTGGAAGAACAAGTATACATACACTCGATAAGTACCTCTGTTTCTAGTGATAAACTCACATTTGGTTATTAAAACGCGAATGAAAAGGTTATTCGATAACCCGAAGTTTTATTTAACTCGTCTATTTTCAAAAAAAAAATTAAATGATAAACCCAAATATTACATCAATTTACATTTTATGTGGAAAAAACCGAGAATTACTGAACCCATATATATATGTTGGTACAAATTTATTCGATACGCATATGTGCACCTATTCAAACTACAAATAGATAGCAGTCTTTGACGTGAGTGTGGTATACAAATACATGAACATGTATTAAAGAAATAAAGTTGTCAATACTTTTTTGAATTATTCTTCACTCACTTACAATCACCATTCCAGAGTGTGTAGCAATAATGCGAAATAAATACACAGTCCTCTCTCTTTCTACGCCTCCTTCCCTGTTTCATCCCGGCTACAAGCCATGCTTCTTCGTTTTAGCCATTTTCGCTTTATATCTTTGCGTTCATGTTTTCTCAAATATTTGTCCATCTTATGCTCTCACTTATCTCAACAGCATGTTTTTCTACTTTGTTTCTTATTCTCCTTTCTTTAAAATCCGCTTATACCATCCTTTCAATCTTCCTTCCTTTCTTTGCCCCTTCTTACTTGCGTTCTTCCTCCTTTCGTTTCGTATTGCCTCTCCTATACTTTCTTACTTCTTTTCTTCCTTTCTTCTTTCTTTCCTTCCTTCCCGCCTTCCTTCCATTCTGCAGATCCTTATAATATACGAAACTGAGAGTGCCTGACTGGAAATTTGTGTGCATTGCAAATCTTCATATCCCGAAAATATTGTTTCGGTTTCATTGACAGAACCTGCGGAACCAACAAACGCTGACCATGGAAAATGTGCGCAGACTGTATGTGGCAGGGAGATTAAGACGATGATGAAGAGGAGGATTAGGAAGGTAAGAATGCTGAGGGGGCCGGTCGGCTCATAACTAGAAAGGGTTGATTCGGTAGGTTATAATCCGTACTTACCAGAATAGCATGGACAGGAGGGGGTGTTTAGTGACTGGAGAGAGAATATATGATGGTTCAGAATTCAGAATGAGAGGGAGGGATTTGAGGCTCATACGGAATTAAACAAAAAGTATGGGGACTGGAGTTATCTATTGGTCGGTTAGGGAGAAGTAAAGCCAGTTGGGGTGATAAAATGAGGAGAAAGATAAATAGGAAGGAAATTGTCAAGGAAATTTTGGAATGTGTGGTGGAAATTTATTTGATTTTGATGGGGCATTATTGATTGCCTGTCAAAGACTATGACAATGAAGATATTGTAGATACTATCTAGTAGTTTATTTAGTTTATTAATAGTTTATTTTAACTTCATTTCGAAGATTTAATTGTTTATAATTCATGTTTCACACACATTATACAATTTACTATGTTTCACACACATTTTACAATTTACAATTTACTAAGAACACTTTGGTTTTGTTATCGATCTGTGTAGGCAATCAGTGTACCGTTTTGACGGCGCAAGTTTTAATTGCACACCATTGCAAAGACATATCGAAGACATTTATAGGATGGACTTAAGTGGGCACATTTTGAGACGGAGTAGAATCTAGCAATTCAAAATTGCCGCTTAACTATCTATATTAAGTTCAGTTATTATTTTTCTGAAAGGTTATTTATTTTTTATAATCGTTAAAAACCCACGCTTTTAAAATAGTATTCTTCAGCAAAGTAAAAATTAACCTGAAAAAAAAGTATTTCATTTTTGTGTAGATGTTTTACTCGAACTACAGCAAACCCACGAATGGAGACACACAAAGAGAACTATACCGATGTCCAATTTGTTTTATTTTCAATAAAAAAGATAAAATAAAAAAAAACATTATTCTGTAATCATGTTGTAATCTTTTTGCAAATGTCGTTTAGCAGCGCACCCGAGAACGAAAACATACGAGCAAAAAAAAACACGTTTCATAATATAAAAAATGTTATTTAAAAAAAAAACATTCATTTATCTCATATCGTATCCTGAATGTATTATTTTGCAGATGGCGATTCCGATTCGGACAGCAGCGCGCCCGAAAACGGAAACATCATCGAGTACGATCCGAGCACTCGTGCAATAAAATAAAAAGTTGTTTTGAAAAAATAACAATAATCTTGAAATGATGTCGATTCCGAGTCGTACAGCAGCGCGACCTTAAACAGAAACAAAATAAATAATATGTTTAATACAATAAAATGATTTGTTTTGAAAAAAAATGATATATCGTTTTGCAGATGTCGATTTCGATTCGAACAGCAGTGCACCCGAAAACGGAAACATCATCGAGTACGACCCGAGCACTTCCAGTTCCGATGATGACGTCAATGACGACATGTTTGATGACGATGATGACGACGACGACCCTGGATTTGACGATGACGTGTTGTTTGAATTGTCTGGCGTGTCTAGTGGGCCCTGAATTAAAGAATCACTTGACGAACGAACCCTGGATTTATCAATGACATGTCGAGCCGACCCTAGATTAAGGAATGGCGTATCAAGTGGACTTTAGATATAAGAATGACGCGTCGAGCGGACCCTTGGTTTCAGAATGACGTGTCCAGTTAATCCTGGTTTTGACGATGACATGCTCTTTGAATCGTCTGACGTGTCAAGTGGGCCCTGGATTGAAGAATGAACCCTGGATTCTTGAATCGATTGATCTTGTCCGACATGTCAAATAGACCCTGGATGTAAAGATGTCTTGTCAGTGGACCCTTAGTCAACGGATGACATGATAAGAGGACTATGAATTAAGGAACGTCGCGCTGTTTGACGCGATAATTGGACTCGGATAAAAAAGGGCTTGACATATGGTTCCTGTGTTTTAGGATGACTTGCTCTTGTAATTTAGTGGCATGTAAACTTATAAGTGAAATTTGTAAATGTATTGAGGTTTAAAATGGACATTAAAGTGGAGGATGACATGCAGTTGAATTGGCTTAACCCTAGATTTGCGAAGATTATAATTTGACTGCTTGCATATTTCTATGCTTTTATTGAAACAAATGCCCTTGCTTGTTATATTACGTGTTGAGTAGATCGTAGGTTTTAATCTTAACTAAAATGTGTCGTAGACTAGGGGACGACGGAAAACATTGGTCGATAAATTGGGCTGTGTTAATAGGACAAATAACGGCAATTTGAAAGAAGGATAACATGTCAAAGATACAAAGAAAATGGAGTATTCGGTGATAAAAGAAAATTAGATCGTGTCTATTGTGAATGTTAAGACGATAGTCACATCCCTCCAATGCTTTGATTTTATTAGTTTTTTTTAAGTTAGGCACAATTTGGAATATAATTGTTTGTCGATATTGAAGATTAGATGTTTTCCGAAATGAAGTATTCAAGCAAAATAAGTTGCCGTTTTAAGATGCATAGCAAATATATCATTAGCTAGTTATTTATGAAGTATACATGGGCGTGTTTTTGGCCAATTGTATTAGCTAAGATAGGCAGTCATTTCAAAGGGTTTAGGTTTTATTCAATGATTTGTGCTGCTGGTATAGATACTGCATAAAGGATGCATTTACTTTTCGCATAGCAAGCTGAATGCTATGATCAATAATGAACATACATTAGTGTATTGTCAGTGGTTAATAAAGCATTGTGTTTTAGATTTGAATTTTTAACCAAAATTATAGATATCCTGTTTAGAAGTGTTTGTGTTCAAGATGAAAGTGTAAATATTATAAGGTGAATAAATAATCAAATAAGAGAAAATGTCTTCCCTGTGTTAATATTTCTTGTCCATATAAACTTGAACTTAAACGTTTCTTTTGGCTCATGCAAATTGACCATTCATTCAACAAAGAGCTTAGATCTGAACCCTCACAAGTTGTGAATACAAAATGCATTTTACTCGTTCATATCTTTGCCATCTCAATAGCAACGAGTAAATAAGTTTACATATGCGCCGGTCGATTTACAAAGTACCGAAAATGGTTTTACAAGACGAAACAATATTTTTCCTAAGTTTTTACATGGGCCGAATCGCCCAGAGTTAGGGGCCGACTCGTTCAGAGCTAGGGGCGATAATTAGGTTTACGGATTTCATTGCAGATTTTTATGCACGCTTCATTTCCACCGTTCAACTAGTAAAAAGCGATAATTAGGTTTACGGATTTCATTGCAGATTTTTATGCACGCTTCTTTTCTACCGTATTATAAGGAGAAAGCATTTTCTACATTTTGTTTTATTAAGCATAGAAATCAAACCTGAAAAATAAATGAAGCTAACAAAATCTATCTATATTTCCCGAGATTTCATTTTTAACGATGTTACTTAAGGTTTGAATGATTTTTCGGAATCTGATATGAAACGAGATGTACGCCTTTTATTTCTAAAAAATAATATCACTGATATTGTCGTTTGCTTCATTGAAAAATAATCGTCTCGAATATGTGTGATGATTTCGAAACTATTTTGTAAAATATACACCAAATTCCAAACTAAAACCTGGTTAAATACTAAATGATGTTAGCATTTTATTGTCATTTCGATTTTATTGTCATACATGTTCTAAAAAGTGTTAAACTTGAATTGTTCATGCTAACACCCTAAAAATGGCAGTATCTTACATCATGCTAGAATGTTATTCATTCATTTTCCTGTTCCGCATTTTCTACCTTAATTTGATCAGGTAAATATACTGAAATCCAACATTGTGATAAAGAAGAATGCTCTTCGAGAACGTAAAGTCTACCAGGTGTATAAACAGCACTTTCAGGCCTCCACCTAAACGGAATATTAACGACAGAGAGATGTCTATCACCGTGAAGCACTTGCAAACGCCGGTTTCCCCAATCTGCAATTAACACATCACCGTCGACATCGCCATGGCACAGCAATGGACCATGAAACTGCCCTGCCACACCCCTACCACGTACACCATGTTGACCAAGGATTGTTCCATTATGGTTGAATACAAAGATTGCATCATTATCCCAACTACTTGCGAATATATTTTTGTCATTCACCCATAAGGTAATTCTTTCATAACCA
Organism: Hydroides elegans; assembly: GCA_001703475.1. NCBI lineage: Eukaryota > Metazoa > Annelida > Polychaeta > Sabellida > Serpulidae > Hydroides > Hydroides elegans. The sequence continues at coordinate 32,741 of LQRL01086426.1, forward strand.
TTAAATGGCATGTGAATCCGTCGTAGAACCCGCCATGTGTCAGCTCTGTGACCGTAGATCTCGATGGCAGATGAGTAATAGTTGGATGCATAAACACGGCTGTTGTGGCCTGCCACGCTAAGGTATGTACGGTATGTACCGGCTGATACAAGGACGCGTTTTTCTCCTGTAATCCAATAGACATAACATTTATTATATTTTTGGTTATATATTTTGATTAAATATGAATGCAGTGTACTATAACCACTGAACTGATTCTTACTCCAACCCAATTAAAGCATTTACACGACATCAGATCATGCAACACATGAGAATTGTCGATTCGTTTTAGGGACATTTAAATTGACTCTCTAGATGTCTATATAACACTCAATTGTCTTAATATCTGAGCCCATTTCCTCCCTTCCATTATTATGAATACTGTGTTAGTAGATACAATAACACATGCATACGAAAAGCAATCTGAGCATAATGCCCGTCGTTCTATTTGTATGAATATGTAAGACACACAATAATACATGTGAACAAAAAGCCACGTCTGCTGCAAACTTTACACATGATTACGACCCAAACATTTATTCTATGCATATATATAACATTTGCGATGGTACTTATAAATAGAATACCTGTTAATGAAATATGATAAAGACCGCTAAATGTGGCCGCCATGAGATCGTCATCAGCCAAGTGGGATACTTGGTACACCTTCTTCATTTCATTGGCAGGAATTTTGTTGATTTCAACAATATCCATATCATAAATGAATATATCATAAGCGCAACAGAAAAGAAGACCTTTGATTATTGAGATTGAATGCGGCTCATAAGGGTTTCTTTGCGGCACATAAATTGATTTAAATTTGGTCCATGTTTGCTGATATACCAAATCATTGATACATCCATATGTTGGCCACATTTGAGCAACCGTCTCACCACCACCAGTTTCCAAATTACATTGGAATCGTTTTTGTGATTGAATCAATGATATTATTTCTCGCCTTCGAAAAGAGGCGGCCAAATGACAAGCTGTGTAGCCTTTGCCAAGTATATTCAAATCAACAAAGTTGCTGGAGACTAGCGCTCTTACATGATCGATCTTATTGGGAACGATGCACTCGTGTAACGGAGTCCAGTCTTTGACATTATGTAGGTTTGCATCAATTCGAGGCCTTTTTAACAAAAACTGAACGAGTTCCGTATTATTGCCGCGACACACAATGTGTAGTACAGTATCTCCGTCGCAGTTTCTTGCATTTATAAGTTTTGGGTCTGTTTCCAAAATAACATTACATTTTAAAATCGGATCCTTTTTGCTCTCACATGCAATATGCAAATCAGTATTGCCATTTTTGTCGACGGTGAGACGCGTTCCAGCCCATAACATTTTGCATATGGCATCAATAGGGGCATATTTAAGCATCCTTTTGAAAACTGTACTTAGTATATCATGCTTAATGTCATCTGCGGTTTTGCCAGCCTTATTCAGGATATTTGATTTGTACTTCGGGTGCGCTTGTATCGCCTCTAGGATTCCTATATTGCTTTTAGTTGCAGCATGATGCGCAGCTGTGTTATTGTCTTTATCAAAAGCGTTAACGTCACAACTTGGTTCGTCCAATAGAAATTTAACAGT
>LQRL01086430.1:0-14699 GCA_001703475.1 Hydroides elegans
CGATGAGACGAGTATGGTTAAGGAGAACTTGCCTAGAATAACAAAAAATGTATTTGTACAAAATCTCGTTTGGATTAATATAGTTTCCATTTTATCTAAAGAAAAGATAGTAGATTTATATGCTCTATGAGCATAGTATCTTGTTTTATTTATTTCTGTTTGAACTGTAAAACGGGGAAATCAATTTATATGATAGAGAGAATATATCTGTCGATTTTGAAAATATATCTTGCTCAATATTGTTTGCGATTTATTTTGAGTACTCAGTAGAATTATTTTTTCTTGATGATTGACTGCGCTGACTCCTGGTAATAGTATAAACAATATTTTAAGTATGTTATGAAGATATCCGTATAATTATGATAATGCATGAATAAATACTATTTTCACATATTCCGGGGATATCATGATAAAGTAGTATTGTCATATTATTTTGCACAAAATAAATAATGAAATGAATAATTGATTCCATTGATTTTGTTTGCACATATACAATTTCTCATAAAAAAACACGTATCAGTTTGGGTCCTTTCTGAATAGAGCTAGGGAAAAAGATCGTTTCGATTAGGTACACCTAAACGTCGCACCTAAGCTGCAGACGAGTTAATTCTTTGACGCTTCTCAAATTGACAGCGTAAAAGATAACGTTACTTTCCTGACCGGATATACATTTTTCGTTCCCTGATAAAGCAAATGGGACCTTACTCACATGATGTGAACACTTTTCACCTGCATTTAAAAATATGTTAATAAAAGAGTTATATGTTCATTGAAAATCATTATTTTGTTACGATTACTACTAATCATATAATTTGTCCCCCTGTTTCCTCATTTAGTCACTGCCGTCTCTAATAGTTTTAGTTGCAATATCTTTGTTTGCGATCTAGACTCTAGTCTTGCCGCAGTATTTTCAAAATAAGATTTTTCTCTGTGATTCTGTCTGTTAGATTGAACATGTATGAACATATTATAAATAGCTGAGCAGGACGGGCGAAGGTGAATAAATAAATAAATGGATACTATTAATAACAATGTATATATCATGAATGCATAGGTTAAACACGCGCATGCATTATTCACGGTGTAATTATCTACCACGATAGCGAACATTTGCATAGCAAAAAGAAACACGAAAACAAAACCGTGTATTATTGTATGAGCTATTCAAATAAGCAGTTATAGTCATCGGGCGTTTAAGTGAGCCCTCGTTATTGTCACAAACAAATTGGCCCCACACTTTCCTGATCTTTGAATTTAACTTCAATGCGAACCCATTGGCCAAAAAACATTAAAGTCATAAAATTTACTCAAAAAGAAAAACATAAACAAAACATGAAGGCAAATTTATTATGCATTTTTTTTTGCATTCACCCCCGTTTGCCTTGTAACTGCACGCGTTGGGTTCGATTTCCTCGCTCATGCTCAGGCACACTAATGTCGCGCATTGAGCCATTCGATCTCCTACAGCTATTCCTGATTAATCTCCTATTGTGACAAAAATAGAGCAACGCATGAATACTGCATTGTTCTCCTATATGCTAAATCTAGGTTGTGTGACAAAAATACATGGGATATGTCTTTGCCATGGAAAGTAAACAGGAATACGTTTCGACAGAGCAATGTTTATTTCCATATTTTTAGGACTAAACACGTTGCTGGATTTCATTGACTTAGGCCTTGCTCTGGAGAAAAAAATACGACCCTAGAATATTTGCCCAAATTTGATCAATCTTGAAAAGATTTATTCAAATATAGAACATGAAATACATTATATTGATAGATTATCACCCGCAGGTTGAATTATATGATTTATAGTCTATCACGACTTTATCTTGTTTGAATCGTATTTCTTAGGATATACCCAATGCATTTTGTTCCTATATTGCTTCCCATATTAACTTTAATTAAATATCTTACACTTTACATTATTTATTTAAGTGAAAATATGTCATAACATGAAGTGCCAAATGTAGTAGTAAGCACTCAAAGTTAAGTACGTGATATTGAGCATTGCGTATATGAATATTTTAAAACTATACATCATTATATAACGTTTAAGTATAACGGAAAGTTGGGTTTGGGTAAGTTGAAAGGTGCATATGCCAGTGTTATATGACTGTAATAAAACTTCGATGAGGAAAATAAGGAGTAAAATCCAACGTCTTATTCCCTTTAAAATAAGTATTCGCAATACGATATATTTAGACTATCACAAAACCAAGTATTAATCTTATCCAAAGAAATATGAGTAAAAGAAATGCTGAAGGAAGGCAAATATGAAGTCCGACTTCCGACTAAAAGCTTTATTATTAATTGATTAAAAGCACGTCCTTGTTACTTCGGCTAAGCGAGAAAATGGTCGATAACTCATTGCTTTGTATGAGGACAAAACGAGACAATCACAAGGCTTTGAGTAAAGTCCCTGGCACAAGCCCCTGGGACAATAAGTTAATAGAGCAATGCTGTAAATGGAAAATGGTATTTGTCAGCTTATGTTTTCACTGTTGTGGCACCGTTTTAGTAATTGTTTTGGTTGGGGTGTGATATGCCCTTCGCAAGTGATATAAAAGTCTGGGACTATTAAGAACTTATAATGACATAATACTAATGTGTTGTCAGGTGCAATAACACTATGTTAAATTGCTTTTTACTCGTTAAGAAATTGTCAGACTGGAGTTTGAACTATAATGTTCCACATTTCTGCCTTTTTGAGATATCACTAGAAGGAATGATATTTGGGAACATCCATAACTTAAAGCTATTGATCTGATAAATCAAATGAAATCTGCCATGTATATTGCAAGATGTATATTACGATATATTACGTTTTTTCTTTCTTTGAGCACCACTATTTGTGGCTTTAGAGTCCCTTATTTGTGTTATAATTGAATATTTATTATAATTTTGTTGTCCTTATCATAATGAAAAAAGGCCAACATGTGAAATAATGTAACAAAAGGATATTTTTTAGGACACAATCAAAGGCAATGTGGGAAAAAGTTAATTGCAATCATGATCTTGGGTTACAATCTAATTTCCGGGTCGATTAGGTTTCGTTGTAGCGCCCAGGGGCCTTATGATTAAATTTATTCAGTCTTCTGAGTTTAAAAGGTCACAGAAAAATATGATTGCAATCCTAGAATAAAATGTATAAGCGAAGACAACGGAATGTCGGACCTGGACAGCATATTGAGAATATGATGTATATCTTAACAAAAAGTTCAATTATCAAACAAATCTGTATCAGTGTAAACTAAATTGTGTTCATGGGTAAAATTTTTTTTTTCATTAGGACCATGCATCAATGAAATGTGGAAAATACCCTATCCCCCTCCCCCACCACAAAAAAAAAAACTACTCCAAGGGACCAGGAGACAATACCCCGCCCTTGTAAAAAAAACCTTTCCCATTGTGTCCCTCATCCCATTTCCATATTCCCCCACCCTGAGGACTCATTTGCTGGGAATACAGGCAGCCGATGCGGCGTTTATTGATGGCTTGCATTCACACTACAGTTACCCTTTATCTTCAGCGTTAGCCAAAGCAGCTCATTGCTTTTAATGAGGCGCTTTGGTTGCATGCTGCAGGAGAGAGAGAGTGATCAGATAGTCTATTGATCTGTCAGCAATGAGGAGTTCATTCCACCTTTTTTTCTCCTACTCCCGCGCTTTCAATGCGATCTCGCGGCGGCCATGTTTTGTTGCACTACAGAAAAGGCACGATCGCAGCTGTTACATGCAATTTGTATTTCTAGGTATATAAATTTTCTATGTTTGATTATTGCCCTTTTGCTATGCATATATAGCTGCATTTACCTCAGCTTTTGATAAAATGATCATTTATATAAATTTTATTGATTTATATGAATTTTGGTATTTCAGTGAAACATATCCGATCATATTTATAAATATTGCAAGTCCACTGCATGCAAGACTAAAGGTTCATATGTATGTCTAGATAGAAATAATTAAAATATGCAAAATTATTTCTATATAAATACGTCCAGAATGTATCATAAATGCATCCAAATTATCACAATTTCTATTCCACTGCCTTAAAGAAACATCGGTGTTTCCACAGTCGTCCTAATTACTCGGCGCGTAAGTTCTTTGCAGCAGCAAATGATTGCGCATGAACCCATATGCAATATCAGCAAATCATGGAATAGCGGTGAAAATAATGAATAAGAAGCACGGAAGTGGCACTTGTGCATGCAACGTTACTTACAGCGAATAATTACATGCCGTGTTTTCTCTTGCAAACGCCCCCTTATAGTAATCACCCCTTCCTGTTTGTCCGGTTAACTCGAATTCATGGATTACCCTAAGTAAGACCAGAGCACTTCGAGTAAACGAGGTGCCTCTGCAGTCTTGCAGTCGTACAAATTGAGTGAACATATAGTATGGATTCCAATAACATTGTTTATTTTTTTAAAAAATAATCGCAATGGTAGCTCTATTAATAAACTACTGACATAAATAAACTACTAAATATAATTTACAAACACAATGTCAACGCTCATTTTTGGTAGAATTCTAACATCAACACCGGAAGCATTTAGCAGCAATCCACAACCTCCCTCCATGTGCGTCACCAATCGATTTCCCGCAACAACAGCATTTACAGTTGTGAGCCCATATAACTCTGCATTGGCGGCCGCCGAATGGGATCGATAGCCCCAACTCCAACTTCTATCTCTTACCTACTCAGGGCCCCTGAACCAAAGGGGAGAGAGAAGCTTCTATATCTCCCGTTTGCTCACACGGCGGCGACTCGAGGGAGGGAGGAAGCAGCGCTAAAGAAATTATATGAGTGATAAAAAAGAGGGATAATAAACAGACAGCTGTTATTACTCAGTTTTTTATTGCATATTGCGAATTGGACAACAAATTTGCCGATTGCTCAATTGAATTTTAATCGCTTCCATATATCAAGTGTGAATAATATATTGCATGAGTGTGAGCTAGGTATTGGATATGTGAAAAGCGTTTTAGGATATTACAGGTATGTAAATTTTAGATGCTTTTAACACAACCATAAGAAAAAAAAACAAAACTTGTCGTTGCCAATGTTTACTCACCAACGTTTGCTTAGGTTTATCACATTTCATGGTTTCCATTGCTAAAATATGGCATGCGACATCATATAAAGTTGTCTTAATAGCCTCGCGTCGCGGTGTATATTTGAAATATTAAAGATTGTAGTTAATTGAAATAAAATCAAATGAACTTTTTATATAAAAGAACATTGGAACAGTTTATTTTATTTTAACGAAGGGTATATACAGGTAAAGTTATTAGTCATATTTAAATGGAGGGCCACCACAATAATATATATATATATTTATTTAAAAATTAAACTGTTTAATGCAAACAAATGTATGAATCGCATAAAATCAGTTGTTATAATGTCTTTTTTGAATAAAATCAACAATAAACATCTTAATCGTAAGAAACTCAATACACATTGTTCGCGGAAGAAATATAATTACTAGAAATTTCCATTACTCATGTACATAGAATAATAAGCTATTTATAAACGGGAATGACTTCACTATAAAACATGGATCAAGAGAAATAAAATCTAATTTCACGTGATATTCGATCAAACTCTCAAAACACTCGATTACCAACAATAGAAAGTTGAGTAAATGCAAGTTTATCTATATCAATATGAGCCATAAGTATTTATGAGCATATGAAGTCTAAACAGCGATAAATGTTTGTGTAGTTATGCAAGTGCTAACTGCTCAGCGATTGATAAAACACGGACCGCAATCGCTGTATCCAGGAAGGCTTCTTTCTTTCAGCAGGTGTAATATGTTCATTGTTTTTTCCATTGCTGCATATTCTTGTTTTATGAGTAATATAATATCTGGGTCACTGCAGCTCCTTAAGGGCCTTTCTTTGTGATTGGCAACAAAGAACGAGTTTGGAGACTGTAACTGTATCGGTTAATGTTACAATATGGATCTAACCACCGAACAAAAATCGGTTAGATATACAAAGTTGGTTTATCTAAATTTGTTTTGCAGCATTGTATTTTCCTCAAATATCTCGTTGTGCAGTTAGACTGTGTACTACACAACCCTTACAGAACGTACCGGTATGTTTTTGAAGCAGATTCTAACTTTAATAGAAACAAATGTTGAAATTAATTTAGTCAAAAGAGACGGCTGTTGATCAATATACATGTATGATAGCTTAATAACGATTACAATATGCATATGATACGAGAAAAACATTGGATTAGAGGCGTCATTTATAAAGATGCCAATCCTTTCGGGATTCTTGATATCATGTAAATGCTACTTGAATTCTTATTATCATGGACACATTAATAACTCCCTCATAAATCGCGAAACCATTTTAATCCATATTATGCTTTGGTGTCACTGTCCTGTCGTGCATTGACAGACGTTCTTTGTTCAACGGCAAGCGCAGTTTGGAACGGCTATTCCAGGAGCCATTAGTAGGATGCGCCACTAAGGCAATAAAAACTACCAAAATGTTTTTTTTTTTATTTAAGCAAAATACAACAGACATCTGTTTAAGATCGCTGTGTAGTTAGTGGACTGTATAATATTCATATTTCAAGATATATAATGAAAGGCCGAGTTGAGAATCATGCAATAATCACATTGATATTAAACATCGATTGCTTAGAGATAGCTGTAATTTGCTTATTGTTTCACATATGCACAAATGGAATCAATATCATGATAAAGTATTTATGATGGCATATTGACCAGATGCAACAAATCTATAGTTCACCTTCATAATCTATTCAACGATTATCTGCAGTGCAATGGGGTATATAGTTAAGTTAAAACTGAGCACAGTAATTTCATAACCGTATTGGTTTCATTAATATCGAAATATGAAGCAAATATCTAAAAACAAACACCCATTGTCATACTATAAATCAAGTTTAGGTCACACACGTGACAGTAGTCCCCATAGAGCCCCTGGAAACCAAATTGAGTCCAGTGAGACCAAAAAGGGAAACATCGAGAGCAGCGATCAATGTTGCCCATGATTCCAGATGATGTTGAGTCAAGGCGAGTGTGTGGTTGCATTTTCTGTCATGCACAGTCTCCAGTGACGCCAATATAGTGCCAAAGAGTATTTATAGGGATAACTGTGAGGGATGGAATGGATTGGATTGATTTGATGATCTCACGAAACTACTGCTACAGCTTCTGTTAAAAATATATGTGTTTATTCGCAAAAGATACGAGAAATCGTTGTTTTGTTTGGGGCCTGCTATAGAAAACATAAAAATACAATCCATGAAAGGTAAATGAATATATTTGTGAATCAACTGAATAATCATGCGCCGCGATAAACGTTAAATTTTTAAATTACAGCTTTCTCGTTTTTATATAAAAAATGATAAATTACAAGACATCCTTATTAGAGATAACTTCCATAGTTCTCATATAACCCCATTTAGTTCTTAGTGATGTAACAGTTTCTACATGAAACAATACAGGAATCTATCTGTAAAGGACTTTTCATATGATATCCTCCCAGTAAACAGAGAACGTATTTTTTACGTAATAAAAACGTTTTTTTTTTGCCCCTAAATACGTTTTATTCACGTTTTATAAACGTTTTTAAGGTTTTCTGTTTATTCGGCTTATCCGCTGATGAATAATTACATTGACAGAAGCGGGTATTACGCTCATTTCCATAAGAAGTAATTACTTGAGCTATCTCGTGGTTTTTTAGTTATGACTAATATAAGGGTGCCATATGGGGGAATCAAAATTGTCATTGAAAGTGTGGCTTACAAATCATGAGATATCTTTACTTGAGTATGCTAGCTAAGATATACCATAAGGATGCATTTAATTGAAAATGCGTTTACGATAACTTTATAAAATATAGAAGAGTCAAATATTTCTCATTCAATTATCAATATGTAAATGTGGAAAAATAACATGTTCGTAGTGATAAGATACCGCACCATTCAGTATTTGTCCTAAACTAAACTCATACATTACTTGAATATATTAAATTGCAGTTTGACAAACCTACTCAAATGCATCAAATTGAGTGGTTTGCAAGGTAACTGAATGCGGAAGGTTTTTCGAAACCATTATAGAATTTGTTATAACTTTACTCAATTTTAGTTCCGCTTCAGATATCAATTACATGTTTGCATTTAATCAAAGATTTATGAGTAGAAAAGGCGTTGATATTAAATATGTATGATCATGTGGCAGTTGATTTCTCAATTATGCAGATTGAACAAATACATGCTCATGCATAAGTTGAGAGTTGATACTATAATTTGCGTCCGTGTTCTGTAATGGATTACATCCTTTTCCTACTTCAATGTAAATAGCGATTGTAATTTGAAAACAAATTACAGGTGATCCCAATCAAAGATTCCAGGTTGAAGTAAACAACACCAAATCATGTTATAAACATACAAAGCATAGTTTGAATTGTTCAAATAAAAAAAACATGTAGACGGGAATTAAATAGTGGGAGGAGATTTAGGAATTTGCAGCCAGCTAACATGATTTATAAACTTTTTTTTTCAAATTAAACGGTAAAACGTATGATCTATGCCACAGAAACATGGAGAAGATACGTTTTGAATAAGAAATTAAAAACTATTTGATTCACACATATCTGGTTCAATATGTCCATATATTTCACAATTTAACTTTGGGTTATACCAGGAATAAACTTTTAAAATAACAACTTATGCAGGTACATGTAATACAATCGAGGTGGTTATCTGTATATGAATTATTGTTATACTCGATAAATTGCACTACAAAACTATACTGAGTCGGATAGTACAGGTGTTTTCCATTCGGCGCGTTTCCGTTCCCTAATCTCTCGTGAAAAATGAAACGCACACAAATAAGAAAATCTATTACGTCTTACATCACTCTGCTATCAGATAGCAGATATCTTACACCACTCATGACTATTCCGGTGGTTATTTGCGTTTTTTTAGGGATTTGCTCTATGAGGAAACTCACCTGTAAACAAATAATTTCATGGCAGAAATACTCACATAGCATATTTAGATGATAATAGTGCTCCTATTTTAGATTTATTGCAGGTAAAACATAAGCAAAGTTATATGAAAAAGTATGTGCATTACCCGAATTATAGTCTAAATGAGTATAAAATAAAGTGTATAATACTTTCTAAATAATTTACCAATGTCTTAAAGGGGATAACAAGTAGGATATATACACCGAAATCTATATAATAAAGCTTATATAAGAGAGTGAAATGTTTAATATATTTCATGTTCGTTTCCGTTAGCTGATTCAGTAAGCTGTTCACGTGTAATTGAACTCAAAATATATGAGTATGAACAGAAATACTCTACCGCTTAGAATAAAAGTACTCTTTATTTCATGGATACATTCATTACCCCTATACACTCATTTGTGATAGGATTGCATCTGAATGCTCGATCGAACATAAAATCTATTATGCCAATGATCCATGTTTACTGGAAATTGCACTCATTCTTTATCTATCTTTTATTTTGATATATAGAAATGATCCTTATTCATGTAATTTGGCGTCATTGAGGAATGAGGCAGAATTGGTATAAACAAGAATTATTTATATGGAGTGTTGCTTAGGCTAATATTGTTTTATATATCTCTCTCGCCCAAATTGCTTCTAGTCCTCGATTCACCCTTATATCTGTACTATTCACATAACCTACACTAATATGAAGGGCACCCCACGACATATTTGTCAAAACGTTGTAAAATCAACTTAAATCAGTTTTACAACTACCAGGAATAACAAAATAATGGTTTTTGAACATTTAAATTTCGCAAAAAGGTGTTCCTTTTTTACAAGCCAGCTGGGCTGTTTCTCCTTTTCTAGCCATCTTGGAACAGAAAGGGAACACCTTTTGCGAAAATTGAAATGTTCAATAATACCAAATAATGTATTATATCTTGCAAATTACAGTTTATTAGATAAATGCAAGCAAGTTCAAGCAACTTAGAAATAATTATTTTCACTAAATATTATGATAATTGAGAAATTATCAAAAAAGGTGTTCCCCAAACTGTTCAAATCTCCAAGCTAGAAAGAATTCTCTCAAAATTTCCAAGCCAGCTGGAAATTGGTGGGGAACAGCTTTTTGGGGGAACAGCTCGTGAGGTACTCTTCTAATATAACACAGTGTAACCAATTTAGATTAATAAAAGGTATTTCATGTTTTTCCTTAGCATGTTGAAATGTGAACATGAATGTATATTTATGACTTAAAACAAGATTAATTAAAATTAGGAAAACGAAGTCTAGGTTACACAAATATTTTCATTTACTAAATACCATTTAGAATTTAAATATATGTACATGTAATTTGATAATGGTTCATTTTCAAATTTATGTAGCATTTTTTCTGAATTCAACATTTCTCACTTTCAAAATCAATGCGCTATTGATTTCTTCTAAAGAACATGACGAAAATCAAAGTAAATCGTTAAGCGTATCTTACGTGAAAAGAAAACTTCAAAAGAATCATATAATCAATCATGGAATGGGTTTTAACCTGTACTCATACAATATACGATTGAAAAGAAGAAAAAAGAACCGAATGTCGCGATCTGCGCCATAGGGATCGGTTTTGCTCAATATGGATCAAGCGGCGCTTTTGTTCAGTTAACTGGATTTGCGCGAAATAATATATTCTGCTCAAAACGTAAAGCCTTTCATGAGCCACAGTGGACTTGTTTCAATTATAAATATTTATGAGATACTATTGATAGATTATCTAGATTATATGTCCCATATATTTATATAGTACGTGTTTTTCTGAGGTTTGTTTACTTTTATTTGGATTCGACCGAAGGTCCACGTAGTGTTTTATTTACTCAGTAATGACTGAGGAATCGCCTCAAATAACACAATTAATGGTCAGTTATTGTTATTTAATCGATTTAAATAATATAAATATCAATTTATGAATGTATATTTTTAGAAGTGGTTGAAATTGCATGCACAAAATATAATGAAAAATATAATTAGTAAATATCAAATTATATACAAGTTGTATATACACTCTGTTTGGATTAAACGACAAATGTGGAAATATATTTAATATCATAATATAACAAAAAAGAGACGCCATCAATTACTTAAGAATTATAGAATACTCCAATTATAATGCATATACTGTGGCATTACAATAATTCAATATTCTAGAATATTTTATTCGTATATTGGGTGATTGGATTTTATGTATACTTTTAATGTGGTTATATCAAATTTCATATTGATAAGGAATAATAAGCAAGCCGAACACAAGACTCAATAATATGAGAAATTCTTTTGTAAATAAAATCTAAGATATATAGCTTAAGTAATATATCAACTTCAAACTATCATAAAAATACTCATACTATATCTCATACTATTATTATTTTCAGATTAGATCATCAGAGAATTCCAATGGCTATAACCAGTCGTGAGTACAAGGAAGACGCGCACTGACCACTCGAGTCATTTTTTTTTTGCGATTTATTGGCAAAACCCTGTCAACCACTTTCGTCACTGCATCCGCGTCTGGAAGCATCAGTTTCTCTGAGCGAGGGAGTCAAAGAAGAGAGTTAGATTCCGGGTTGCTCCGCCTGGGGTCATTAAACGAACAATTATAGCCGGAAATATACGGATAAAGAGGAAAATATAGGAATAACAAAAACTGAATTGCTGATAAATTATCCGTACCAAGATGAAGCGAGAAACGGATACGATGAACAATCTCAACCAAGACTGTGATAACACGGATCGTCCAGGTAAGTTGATTTAATCGTAGCAGATTTGGTGCGTTTATAAATATAGAAGTCTAAGTAAATAATAAATGAACAGCATCTACGATGAATTATCAAATATGTAAGAATATGTTGGTATTATTTCATAATGATCTTATATAGATTTCAATGGTATGCGACGTTTTTAAATTGATTCGGTAAACGTCAAATCGACACAAAACAGCACCTTTTTTTTTACATCAATCAACTTTATGAAATTCTGATGACATAAATAACGAAACAGATATGAATAACCATATGTCAATGCCTTGCTTCATAATTAAATGCACTTCAGATAGATTTACCAAAATCTCTTTGATAATCATAACCGTGGTTACGTAACATCACAAAAAATCAATTAGGTCCTGCCCATATTCAATAACTTATTAGTTGCATTCTGTTCTAAATTTTCCATCTGTTTGACTTTGAAAATGCCACCCCTGTTAAATATTTGATAAATTGCTTTGTTAATAAGAAAAAAATGAAGGTTTCATTTACCATGACCTCGATTATTGATATTATATAAATATCATGTCTAAAAATGGCTTTTCCATATTAAAACAGAACTACACCTAAATGTAGAGAATGAATTTTGTTTCCTTTTTTTATTGCAATCAAGCATTATCTTTATATAAATGGGCATTCTAATAACCCTTCTAACCACATAATCCCAATCAAGTTTGTTTACAAAATATAAAGCTGTATTTTTCTTCATTTACACAACCCTTTACTAATGTTTCCGTATGTTTTTATCTCAGACATCTTGAAGAACCTGAACATCGACGTGACGCCGTCGGCCCCGCCCGCGGACGAATGGAGCGGAGATGAATACAAGGAACAGAATGTGCATCCCTTTACGGAAGCCGACGACGATCTATATGAACCAAAGTGAGTGATACCTAGATATAGTTATAATCATCAATGTTAATTGAGTTATTGTCTGACCAGACGGGGTGCGACGAAGAGCGACAGTGATACATATTTTTTTTTGCGGTATCAATGTGATCTTCATGTTATGTATGGCACACAATAACCGATTTTGCTTCGCTATACTCATTTTGGAACCGCTCCTATAGCAGTGCCAGGTGTATAAAAGTCTTAGCATTGCTAGTTTTCACTTCCGATATGGCTACCAAAATCGCTCGGTTTTGACGGGATTCCACTCGTCGATCCTCGTCTGGCCATGCATCTCCATTCATTCACTTTTGTTTAGAAACCGGAAAGCAAATATATAAAAAAGAATGGCTGACTTTATCAGGATTGGTTCTGATTGCATGTTTTCTCCAAATCAACAGTAATTAAGTGATGAATTGTGTTGTATACGAAGAATGAATTATTTAGTATTGCTTGCTGGGCATAATGCTGAGTTTGAATGGGAGTGATCGCAATTTGTCTAGAGGGTTTAATGAATGTCTACATTGCTTTGTTGTGCAAACATTGAATTTTGGCGGTATTACTCAAGGTTTTTTTTTAAGTAAAAAATAGCGTTAAACAGCAAATCGTGACCTATTCTTTTTTGCTGTTTAAGGAAACCATTACCCGCCTATGTGACAAAAGCGCCTGGAGTTCTGGTGGAAATTCAAGACATCAAAGAAAAGGAAAGAAAACGCCGAACTGTGAGAAAAATCAAGAAATGTGAGTAGCAAAATCATTATTCGCGATAATTTAAAAAAATGATGAAAAACTTATTGAAAAGCTTTTTAAAACTGTTTTTTTTTTACCAACCATTGGCATTAAAACCAAAACCATTTTCATGCCTCTCTGTCTCCGTCTCATTTCCGCAATATGAAAATCTATAATTTTGCCAATGCCACACGAAACCTTTTCCGCATGATCGAGTAATAAAATCATCAATATGCGACAAGAATTTACACGCGTTGCAATGGAAGTTTACTCGATATTTGCAAGGCTATTTTTTGTCATAGAAATGTCGCGTGTAATGAATTGCATTAATTTCCAGGTCACTGAGCATTTATAGTTAAATGTGAGTGCCCACATTAGACTTCTAAAAAGCTATATATAGGGACGTGATAAAAGGCATTCCGAGAAGCAACTTTCCGTACAAATTAACGATAATGAGTAAATTTGGTGTTAATTATTATAACATTAATAGATATATATTTTTTGCGTTCTAATGTGATTTGTTCCCATGCTTTTGGAACAGCTGTAGATTAAACCAAAAAACCGGTGAAACACATTTTGTATAAACATTTGCCAAATAAAAATAAACAAGAAGCAGGACTACTGATACATATTCGTAGCTCAGTATCGGCAATATTCAAAATACATCGACACGCAATATAAATTGAACAAAACTAAAACTGCTATTCTTCGCTATAAGCAATATTTATTAAAATGTAAAACAAATGTTGCTTAGTTAACCATGCCTGGGAATTAGCTGGAATTATTCAAACAACCACGCCCGTACATGTTATAGTAGCAAGGGACACATGTCTATTAATAAAAATAACTGTGCCAATTGCAGGACAGCCTCATTGCTCAATTACCCTGAATTTAAAAAAAAAACATACAAAATTTCCTAACAAATCACTTATATCTGAAATAACTTTTTTGTTCTTTGGTCTTTTTAAAATCTAAAAACGCTGTATTTTTGGCGATTTTTGCCACACCTGTCAATGTCTTTTTTAAAATTCTTTAAAATTTTTATCAACAGCAAATAAACAAAATGCATGTTATTCAGCCGATAAATCTTATGCATCGAAATGATGTCGTACAATAGCTCTGCATACCTGGTCAAACAGCATTATGCATGCCTTATATGGGATGGTCGCAAAACAGTCCATGTTTATTGGCCTGATTTGGATATGTTTGGGAAATGACCGCCTATATATGCCTATATTTGTTTATTGTTTGTGTTTTGAAATTC
>LQRL01086430.1:29489-54299 GCA_001703475.1 Hydroides elegans
AGGGTGACATAGCGCGAAAATATTTTGATGAAGTTGGAGGGATTTATTTGATATTAAGATGTTTTTATGATATGCAGTACTTGCCCAAAATGCCAAAGTTTTACATGGATGTATTAACGAATGCCAAAGAAATCTTCTTTGTCTCAAAATCTAAATGTATTTTATGGAATAACAGTTTGATCAGAATCGGTAATCAAACTATTTTCCTCAAAGATTGGTATGAAAAGGGGGTTGTGTACATACATGACCTTTTAAACGATACGGGTGCATGGTTATCATTTGACCAATTTCGAATAAAGTATAATATCAGGACCAACTTTTTAAGGTACTTTGGAATTATAAATTCAGTTAAAAAGGCAGTAGACAAAGACCCTGATCTTCAAACCAAATATCAACTTTTTATCAGACATCTTCTTTCTTAAGGATGAAAAAGCTCTGAATATAAGTAAATCAAAAAGTAAAGATTTTTATAACTGTTTGTCGCGCTTAAAATTCAACCTCCCACCTCTCTTAATCGATTGCTTGACCAGTTTGGAGTGTCAAATGATGACATCTTAAAAAGCATGAACCTCTGCAAACAATAAACCGCGGCTATTAGCCTTCCAATTCAGAATTGTTCATAATATTGTTAACTGCGCTTCAAATCTAAAAAATGGGGAATCCGCGAATCAAACCTGTGTATTTATTGTAAAAAGAGCAATTTTAATGTAGAAGATACATTAGTTCATGCTTTGGTTGAATGTCAGACAACAAAAATGTGGTTAAAACTGTATATTCTGCGCTAAACTGCAGGACTTTTCAAAGATTAAGTAAGGACGAGTTTTCATTTGGAACGAATGATAAGGCAGTAAATATGTTGTGTGTTATCGTTAAGAGGTATATATGTGAAATGAGAGGTCAAGAGAAACATTTCTTTATTGAAACAATATTAAAACGATTATTTATATCTATTATAGCCGAGAAAAACTCACTAACTGAAAAATACTTTTCTGTAAAATGGAATAATTATAAGACACTTGTGAAATCTAGTTGCAAATATCTATCAATTAATGGGCCATTGTAGTACTATTAAGATAGGTTTTCTATGAAAGTCCATGAAAGTTGTCATTTTGCTTAAGTTACACTAGAAGCGTTTTTGTGGCGTCATGTTCTTGTCTTGTTATGTATATGTATATGTCTGTATGAATGTATATGTACTTTATATATGAAAAATACTAAAAATACAATAAAAAACTAAAAAAGAACGAACGACCATTAAAGAGAGTTTATAGTTCGAATCCAGGTCAAAATCACACCCGCACAAAATCCCAACACGACAAAATCCCAACTTTTTTGCACAATAGGACAAAATCCCATCTTTCTTCGTAAGCATTATGGCTACACTTAATTAACTGCATAAACACAATTTGTTATTTTTTATAAAACAATGATGCTCACATCTTAATTCTCGTCTCGCAAGATAACAGCATGATTGTAATTTAGAGTACAATGTATACCAATCAACCGTGATCGGATCAAAGGTGAGCGATGTTGACCGATCGCGATGTTGAGTGGACTTTGAAGAACTGGTCATTAATCGATGGGTAATCTATAACGGTTTGCTTTCATGTTTTGATTGCAATTACCACAAATTTAAATGCTATGAAATAATGTTTGATCAGTTGAGCAAAGGTTGCCGATGTCACGCCATTGGGATGATGTTTGCAATTTGAATTTGTAGAATCCAAGTCCGCAATTCCTTCTTGATTCGGTTGCAATCTTGATAGTAATTATGAAAGGAGATTGTTAGATTTCACAAATTTAGCAAAATGCATTAATTGTTACTGTTTTGATGTATATTTTTAAAAATATCATTGTTTTTGCCAATCTATGTTGTTTAGAAAAAGAGTGGGATTTTGTCCGAGTGGGTTTTTGTCCGGTGGAATATTGTCCTAGTGGGATTTTGTCCGGTGGGGTTTTGTCCGTTCACCATAAAGTTCAACAGATAAAAATTATTGATGATGTAGTAAAAAAAACTTCTTTTATCAAAGTTAAATGCTCTTAAAAAATGAAACAAAAAAGGTTCAACATAGCGACCTTTTCGACCGCGCTGATCGCGCTGATTCATGAGTTTTGTAGAAGATATATCGACGGCGAACTATATAAATCTCAGCCACCAGATTCAATTTCTTATAATTTTCGGAATCGACATAAATCGTGGTGAATGTTCATAAATCTCATCTAACAGAATTTATTTAGCAACGAAAGTTACACTAGATAGATATCACTATATTTAAACCCTTATGGTTTGAACAGAAACTGACATAAACAACTCCATTCATCAAATTATATATATCACATACTTTATCTATAAAATTTCCAAAATATATATTTAAATTTCTTTCAAGTTTGCGCACAATATGAAAAAATCTGACCAGGAATTGATAAAAGGGGCAACGAAGCCGAGGGCGGGCAGACTCACTCCTTAGCAGCTTCTCTTCACAGGTCTGTTTGTTTATGTTTTATTTATGCATTTTGTGAAATCAAATAAAGACTCTATATGAAGCATGGCGATTGTTCAATTTAGTCATATTTAAAGAAATAAGACATAAAATATTTTTTTTACAACTCGCTCTTGAGCTTTCATCGCGCTTCGGGTAAGTCCAGGGTTTTTACATAATCAAATATAACTTAAAGTAATGCAATGAATAAGCCTTTGTAGCTCGATCGAAATGAATGAAAACAATAATGATAGATATACATGTATCTACAATTTGTACTTTAATTTAATTTTATGTTTTTAAAGAAAGACTGATGACCTACATTTAAACATACATGTACACTTAAACGATTGCAGTTCTTTGGTGATAAATTCATCTGCATTGAGAGATATGAAGTTGTTCATTTTGGTTTCGGTGGCTGCCGTGCTGCTGGTTCTTAATGTAGACCAGAGTAACGCCCAGGTTCCCTCTAGTAAGTTGAGCCTTGTTTTTAATAAAGTCTTCATTAATGGTACCATTTTTACATACATGAAAAAATCCTCTGTCGCTCCTTGTCGTTACACGTCTATGCAGGCCCTTACTCCATTCAGTTATTTCAATAAAAAAAGAAACTGATCCGCCCAGTTTGGTATTTATTTACGTTTTCTAAGTTTAACGAATGCCCTCTTTGTATGTAGTGCCACCTATGCCACATTTCGATATGTAAATGTATTTGTTCACCATTTGAAGCGATCTCCTGCACTTCACCGAGGCCGAATGTCCAAGCATGTCGCTGCTGTCGAATCCAGGGCACTAACGATGCTTTCTGCAATTGCAATCAAGATGCAGACAGTGATTGCAAGGAAGACAAGAATGATGCGATAGATGGTGAGTAGTGTTCGCGGTGAATATCAAGGCTGTTTATTTGGTGAATATGTCTTTTAAGCCATATAGAGTCAATGCCAAAAAAATACACGATTAAATTTTGTAAAGAGCCGAGTTGTACATAACGCTGTTTGACCAGGTTTCCATTAATTTCTACGTTAAAATGATCATATTTACATGTTCTATGGTCAGCAAATTATCATTTAAAACCACACGAAATTTAGAAGAAATAAAATAAATTCAACCATATTTATTTCGCTCGGTTTAATACTTTATTCGTTTATTTTATTTGACAATGTTTATTTGTAATGCACATCTTATACATGCATATACTTGTACATTTGTGATAAAACTTACAGATATTAATCAGAACTTTTTATATTTTGAGCTTTCAATTGTGATATGCACATCATCCCGCTACATGATTCCATCGTCATAAATGGGGGACTCCACGACCTAATTTTTAGTGTTAATTTAAATTCGAACACTTGAATGTTTGAAATTTTAAATAAGTAGTCAAATTAAGAAAAGCAATTGTTATAAAAGGTCGTTCGTATTTTTGTAGCTCGCCCATCGCGCTCATCTAGGTAGCTAGAATCTGAGGGGAACAAGTTTGTGACAAATGAAAATCGAAATACTTATTTATGCCACCGAGTTTTGATATTTCAATGAAGCGAGCCTAGCTATATGCCGCAGAATAAAATAAAATTCTAAATACGAATGGAGTCGTAGAAAATAGCAAATTATTGAATAAAAAGCGATTCCTTAAATTCTTGCAGCCAGATGGCAATTTTTGTAGATGACAAAGCTTGTAGCTAAATCAATATTTGAAAGGAACGCCTTTTCAGAAACATCTCGTGGAATGCTCTTCTCATATTCCACTTTATATTTCTCCAGACTGTGACGACGACGATAACGGGAACAACAGTGGTTACACTTTGTTGGAAGAAGGCTATTGTGTCTTCGCTTGTGTGGCCACTCCCGACTACGGACGCACTGGCCGCAGTCCCGGGGTCTTCGGCAACAACTGCCCGGCCACCACTGGTTAAAGGGAAAGGAGGTTGGAGATATGGATGGGGAACTAGGATGGATCATATGGCGATGGTTGACACGGCAATGGACTGCGGTTTTGTAATATAATGATTAAAGTCTTAACATTTATTAAGATGGTTTAGCTAATAACATTTGTTAACGGTGTTAAGCTTATATATCCATATGTATCTTTTAAATGCGTCGTTGAAGGAAAACAAAGGATGTTAATTGCATTTCGATTCGGCTCACATCTTATTGTCTCACTGTGAATTTTCTGCATTACACAGGAATAAGCATGCCCTCAGACCACATTTTTTAAAATCGTACTCTGCGGACATTGTTCTCTTCATATGATTAATGTATTCAGAGAATGAGCTTGAAAACGAGGCATGTGTAAGAGTAGGAGGATTACCCTTACAAATAAGATGATTTCGATAAAAGAAATATCATAATATTTAAGATTAAATTCGAGTAATAGTTATTTATGTTCTAACATGTGTAATATAATCCTTAGAGAAATAAACAAGCATTTTCAAAGAGTGATTTTGTTTTGAATATTTAACCGCTGGGTTGAATCTCGAGTGTAGAAATAAACTGGTTTGCATTTTACCACAGCGAAGCTACACGAGAGCACAGACATTTAAAAACATTTTAAACATTTTAGCCAGCAAAACCTTATTCTTGTAGAGTCTATCCCCGTATTCTTTTTAGATTAAACCGGTTAGAGTTGGAACAACTTTTTTTTAGGTTAACCCATTCTTTTTAGAGCAACTTTTTTTCGGTTAACAACTGGATTACTCTTTATCTATACAAAGCGTTCTTTTTAGATCACATTAACCCAATCTTAACCGATTAGAGTTGCTTCTAAAAAGAATACGGGGTATGATATGTTTTATTTGTTATGTTACCGATTTCCCAGTTAAATTGAAATGCAAAGGACATACGAAGCAAGTTTTTTTATCGTTTCAACGCAATGCACTTTATTGCATTAAAACACAAGTATAATGAAGTTATATACGTTGTGGAATGAGAGATACATGTATATCAATGAAAGAGTAGTATGACTTTATTTGCAATATTTTTAGACGTCTATCACTATATCAATATATTTTCTTAGAAAATGCAATTCACTATATCAAAAATAAATCAAGTATTATTCAAATAATAAAAAGTCTGAAAAAAAGTAGAAGGAGGTGGAATGGATAGGGTCGTAAATTTATTGCATTATATCTTTTAATAAACATAAGTAACAAATCGTTGATATAGATATGTAAAAAATGCAAGTCTATACGTCTTAAAACATTACATTACAACAAGAACATTTTAACCCTGTTTAACGGACATGTATATGTACATATATCATGTCCAATGTGAACATGTATCAAATACAATAAATAAATAACTACATACATTTCATGCAACATTAATCGTGATAAATGATAACATGTTACGTTATCAGTCTAGGATCGCCATAATGTATGAACCGCGTGATCTCCCCAAAAGTAGTATTCATAGTCTTAATCGCGGCTGGCCCGTGCTCCATGTCATGTAACCGCGACCAGAGGTGCATCGCATAGTTATTACTCCAATCATAACGCCTTTCGTAAATCAGGTCCAATTCCTTTCCACTTGGGTAATTCAGCGTCTTTTCCTCGACATGGATGAGATATGGGAACTGGAATTGCAATTCATAAGGCACTTGTGTATCATGTTCATCCCATTCGCTTTTGCGGAAATTGTGATATGTTTCGCGCCAGTATTTGATAAAAGTAGCGCCTTCGCGTGCTATAATTATTCCATTGTTAAGTCGCCCGGGATACCCGTGATATTCGATTCCCATTGTGTAGTTATAGTGGCGCAACGGATCAAATGATTTTAAAACAATGACGTCTAAATCCAAGTATATACCACCTTGTTCATAGAGAATAGCCATGCGCGCTATATCGGATTTATGTTCGGCTCTTGTTAAAGTATTACCGAATATTTCGGTAGGCGGCTCTAAATGCTTTATTTCCAGCACCCATTTGAAGGTATGATTACTGTTATGAGTAATTTGAACCAGTTTGCGAATATTCTTCCACCACGATCCGATCGGTTGATGATCACAATGAAAAACAACCTTATCCGGCTTAATATTTAAAAATGCACTCTTAATACTAAGATAATGATGGAACTTTAAGTTTTCATATTGTCCAAACCAAATATAATGAACAATATTTGGAACGACTGGATCCATTTCCGGCTGAAGTAATGATGTCACGCGTCCGTCTGGATCTGTGACGATGTCGGATCCCGGCGTTGAAGTTGTGGTTGTTATTTCCGTTGGTACAGCACGGAGAGAATGAGGGTCCAATCTTGTTGATTTCTGTTCATTGTTCAATGCCATTGGACCGTTTAAGTATGTGCTAAAAAGCACGTTTTGTATAAGCACAGATAAAACTATGTAAACTGGTAATAGGCATAATAGTAAAATCCACTGGCCGCAGCCACATCGCCGTAATCCAACCATATTAATTTGTTAATTGAATATATCCAGTGAGTTTATACATGTACACATATCAGCGTGAAACAAATCAAATTGCGGCAAAGTTTTAAATTTATTGCATATCGGAAAATGTTCAAACCTTTTCAAGCTATTAATTTGAAGAACTTAAATTTTCTTTCCTTCAGCGTCATTTGATAAAATAGTTATCCTGATTCAAACTTATTTCTATTTTGTAATGAATCATAATTTGCTGTTTCTGTGTACTTATTATTAATGTTATATATGTTTATAACGTATGTCATACATATTTCATTAAGCGCCCTCCTTAATTCATATTTTATAACTTCCTTTCAATTCATGCACTTACAGAACCAGTATGACTGCTTAAAGCGCACATTGAAGACTAATCCAGAATTAAGCTAATAAGGAAAATGAAAAGAAAAATGTGGAGCATGTTGTCTTCTTTTCATACGTTGATCCACATACATTACCTTTTGAAAATTAAGCTCAACAAATAAACGTCGAATCGCTTCCATTTAGAACGCCATTCACATTCGGAGCTATAAATAAAC
Organism: Hydroides elegans; assembly: GCA_001703475.1. NCBI lineage: Eukaryota > Metazoa > Annelida > Polychaeta > Sabellida > Serpulidae > Hydroides > Hydroides elegans. The sequence goes on from LQRL01086430.1 coordinate 36,923, forward strand.
TTTAGATAGAGACATAAGAGTTGTTTGTACTTAGCCACCCTGCAAAGACAATTTCTAAATGGGCGAGTAAATACCAGTGAACCAACATTGCGCGATCTGAATTCGCTCCGGAACAATAGCTTTTTATAGCTTAACACAATCGACCAATTACCTTGAGGCCATATAACTTACCTCACTGCGATTAAATTTATAAATCATGTTTGATCACAAACCAATCAAGGAACCGTGATAGGTTTATTGTTGTTATTTATTTGCATATATATTGATAGCAATGTCTGGAATATTAATTTGCTCTGATCATTTGGAATATATGATTTAATTTAATTAAAACATAGATTGGTTACTCCATTGGCTATACAAATTACCATGCCTTCCTTCAAATATGATTTCATAATCATTATATATATGCCAGATCATTTTTGTGTATGCAAAAATGACATGTTATTTTTTTACTGTTTCAAATAAATCTATCGTCGAATCACCATCTACAAAAAGTTGAAACTGTTAAAAAATCCACAAATGTTTTTTTTTGTGCAAAATTATCGTATTTGCACACTTCTCATCACTGGGCATAGCAGGCATGTCGCCCAAAGGAAACCACCGCCGTCCCATCTCCTCCAAACACACACTCAATGCCCGTCACATTTCGCCCGTCCATGTAATAATACATGGTCACGTGTTCTTCCTGGACGCCCTTGAGCCACATGATGACGTCATCGCTTTGCACCTTGATGTTGCTGATGCGCTGGGGCGAGATGGGCACGTACTTGTCGAGCTCGCCCATCAGCACGAATGTGGCACGGTCGCCGGTTTCACTGGAAAGCAACCCAAGAATTGGGGGTTTTAAAGCATAATTATTGTGATAAAAGATACAACGTTTTAGAGTTTGATTATATCATGACTATAACGGGCGGATTGAGGATATCTTTATTCTGTATAGAATATACCAATAATGAAAATGTGACAGCCAAACGGGAAAGGGCGTCAATGTGTTTTCGGTTTTAAAAAGTAGGTAAGGGGTGGGGCGCCCGTCGACTTCGAATCTACTAGTGGCTATAGCGAAGGTTATTTTTATATTATTTCAAGTATATCTTTAGCCCGAAGAAGGATTGTTCAAATTTGGATGAACTTATTTATGACTAATAATGGCTTAAATATAAATTGATGAAGAGAAACTCGATACTTTGTGATGTTGTATCCTGGACTCCTATAGATGACGCAAAAACTGTCATTGGCACAATCGTCAAAAACCATAGACGAATGCCGCAAATCAGTGGGATTCGAACTGTTGTCGTCCATTTTATACCAAAATGTTTCCACCTGTGAAAAACGTTTTCATAAGATTCAGTATTAAGTGCTTGATTTGTCATACATCATACACATCCTACCGGTCAACACTGTGCAGTTTATCTTGGGTGTTCAAATTCGTTAGAAAATTGAGTAGGTTTAATAATTTCAGATGAAACCTAACTTGTTTTATTGTGCGATGCTTTGTAATGTTATCAAGTCAATGTTATTGAGAAAAATCATATACACAATTTGAAATGATCCACAGGAGTAACCTCGCAATTTCTTTGCAAACATCGCTTGTCTTCGTGAAGATGAATTTGTACACACAATTATCATACTTTCAAAAATCAGCCTACCTTATTGTAAGGTGCGTAGCGGCCTGGAAGCCATCTCGCCCTTCGGTATGGTGCCTCCAGGGCACTTGCAATCGTGATACCAAAATACACACCGCCTATGGCGTAAACACTTTCATACACCTCCCCTTTTGGTGAATATAGCGAGTCCCCACCGAAAGCACGCTGAAATAATTTTAAATCGATTTAGGGCGAGATTACCTGCGTATACTTTAGTAAAATCAAAACTTGTTTTACGGCATCCGTTTTGTTATTTGATTGCTCTATGTTATATAGCACGATCGACTTAAACACTGCAGTACAACCATTTTGGCCTATTATGCTGCTACGATTTGCTTAAATATAACCGCGCCTTTATAAGATTCTTGACTGAACTACATACACATATATTTGAGTTTCAAGTATTCGCGATATATTTTAGAAAATCGATTGATCGATTGATGATTAAAATATTTATATACATATTTATGCAATCTCATTTATTCTTTCATCGAAAATGCATTTCCCTTACCAAAATGAAACACTATATTTTAAATTTGGGTTCATACTTCACCTGCTTGATTTGTTCATCGATTGCCCTTGCCGGAATTCCTGGTTTCAACAATAATCCATCTTTGCGACATAACCTACGATTTGACATATGCATTAACGGAATTACGGTTGTGTTGTAATTTACATTTTAATGAATGATAGCAATGTACATCAACGTTTATGACTTCTTATACACTGAAAGTTGCGCGATAACATTTCACGATTTCAAACTCATTAAAAATCCATGTGACGCTACCGTTTGACGATGCTCGTATTGGTCAACCCCAATTTATCACTCGCTCCAACTGGACCGGTGCTCAACAAAGCAATCACCGCCTCTCGGACTGGATTCACTTCGGTCTTGTTACCACCTGGTTGGAAGGAAAATCAACTAGTTGTTTTCTAAGTTAATCATGAATATTTGTTGGGAGACAGTTGATAGACTTCTTATCTATGCCGAATTAAATACATGAAGTCAACTTTTATCTATAACTGAATTCTCGTCTACGATAAAATTTAACATTGAGTCCATATTATACATATTACCACTATATGGATTTCCGGGTTGTTTTGACGTTGTCCAGAAATTGTCTTTGAACGGCGCAATCCTTAGGGCGTGGAGGAAGATGGACGTGATGCCGATGCGCCACTGGCGGGAGTCCGCGTAATCATCGCTCGCTCTTGCCTAATAAATGAAAACATATATCCATATGAATAGTAATATTGAAACCTGTCACCGCTTTTAATAATACTATATGATATACTGTTATTTAAATACATACATTGTTACATACATGAATTATCATGCTTTAGTTCTGATCGAATAATAGATCTACCTGCGAGAGTGCGGGAATCTCAAGAGCAGCCATGATTTGTCTCGGCAACGTCATGCAGAACTGCAGATTCATGCTATTTCTGTGAATGATAAATTCTATACAAGTGCATATAATTATAGACTTGGCGTATGATTCGTCAAACGGGGTTTCGACAAAATCATAGCTTCCTTAGTAAACGATATAAATTCGGTAACTTCATATGCAGACACTTTATGTATTTTAGTGGTTGGACAAGGCTGATACATAACACAAAAGTCATATTTTTTTTGTAACAACCTTTCCGCAGCACTTCCCATCTGCTTGAGCCATTGTTCGGCCAGACTGATGTTGCTATTCAAAGCCGCGATTTGCTCCATTTGCGTGTTCATCCAGTCCTGTCATATATAGTAAATAAAATATAAAACTGAATAAATGTATATTATGGGCTTAAACAGAAATTTTAAATTTGAATTCACTGGGAATAACGTAGGCAAATACTGTGGTTTCCAGAAAAAAATGAATAACTGTCTCTTGATGGAGTGCTGTATTCTTAGCTGCGAATATAACATTTCTTTTTAACATTTTTGGGAAAGCCGTTGAGCACTCTAACATAGTTAGCGATACACCATCAATGATGAAGATATATGTGTTAATAATTCTGATGTAAATTAATGATGAGATGTACCTGCTCATAGTTGACTAAACCCCAAGGCTTTGAGTTAGCGAACAGCCAGTTCCAAAATTCCTGAAATCGAATAGAACGTACAATTATGAATAATAATATATAACCTGAGTGCATGTTAATTACTGAAGGCAATCATATATAGTAGCTAGAACCTTATTTTAATTTGATTTAGTTCGTCAAAAGATTCTTCTTAGTAAATACCTCTTCAAGGGGCAATCCCATGCCACTTGTTGGGTCGAGTAAAAAGTCCCATTTACCACCATTTTGTTTCGCATATGGAGTTTTATATGACCTTAAAGATTTCAAAATAAAATTAACTACCCGATAAAAGTACGCTTATCGGCGTGCATATGTCTTTTGACGTTGACTCAAATGACACTTTTAACGGCAAAAAGAAAGTTGGTTGATAAAATTTTACACCCCTTTATAAAACCGAATAATTATATAATTAATATTATATAATTATATAAGTTCTTACCAGAAGCGATTGTGGGCAATGACAGGTAATTTCATTTTCTCATACATATATCTAAAATACAAGTTATTTAAATGGATATATGACTTTATTATGCATATGTACTATATTAATAGCTAAATAGCAAATTTCACAAAAAAGTTAATTCTTTATCTCCTTATTTAAAATTCCGAAAACCTGATGATGAGTAAATCTTAAAAATATCATGCTACGCTATTGAAATATGAAAAATTGATTAAACATCTTACTCGAGCCCATGCGGGAAGACAGAAGGCAGCGCTTCCCACTTGGTGGTGGCCCCGTAGCCCGTGTGAGAGGTCTCCACTGGGTACCAGTAGTCGTCATATTGCATATAACTAAAATTAAATAAATTAAGTGTTCCCTTCAAAGAAAAAAATGTATACATACATTAGAATGTCGTAAAGTTGTATGTTTACAACAATATGGTCGATTTATAAGAGACTCACCCATAAGGAATATCCTTGGCAATTGAATCATTGAAAACCTTCAAGAGAGTCGTCTCGTATGTACTGTTTGGTTCAGTTTGATGATAGTAATATGCTCCTATAACGCAAATAAGAAATAAAAATAAAAACATGTGAATAATCGAGATAGAATCTGCATTTTAAATAGATTATTGTTTTGATTGTTGCATTCGCAGAATAGTTAGATCACGTTTGGAAATATATGATAAGTGAGTTGTTGTGACATTGACATTTTTCTTTAGAAATAATATTGCAATAAGTGTAAATTCAAACACTACGTTAGAACGAAATTGTGAGTCGATGTTCCCTTCTTCTTAACCCATGTCATAAAAATTGTCAAGGATATAGGGAAAAAAAAGCTATATATAAAATATAAACACAATATAAACACAAGTATTTTGATATGATACCGTTATCAGTATAGTAACCAAGGTAGTTGTTGGTGACATCGGTTTCCATGGCAGCGGACGTCCGGCCATATTGTGTGCGCAGGAGATAACCCCATTCTTCCATAGCCTACAAACGCATTGATAATACGAATGCATATATATATAGTATTATTCGCCATATTAAACATCATGACAATAAATTAACTATTTCCATAGAAACATTCTGGAGAACACTAATTTTAAAATTTCACAAAGGGATCATTTTTTCGACACAGACGTGTTTTCTTTGCAAATTATGCTACACATTATTCAACCTTAAATTGAATATATCAAGAACTTATGAAACGTATATCAGTCAACCTGATTGATTCCTCTGTTATGAAACCGGTCATTGTAATACACGACCGTCTCCATGGTGTATCCCGGCGGGATCTCATCCACATTGCCCATGATGCCCCACGCCACAGTTCCTTGCTTTGGATCATGCACATAGGAATTCGCCGTGAAGTGGTTAAACGCCGAAATAATGGCTGCATTATCGAGTTTGTCGAACAGAACGATCGGCCCACTAAATAGTCCTCCGGGAAGTTGGGTCATATTTGCTGAAATTCTATCATTTAGAAAAATTATTATTACACACCAAGTTATCAAATAGAATAAACCAATAAGAAAACCATCTCAACACATGAGTCATGGGATAAACATGCGATATAAAAATAAACAAATATTTCAATTAGATATATTTTTATTTTATAAGTACTATGGACGTTACTCGACTCACTGTAGCACTCACTGTTGGATGTCGAGCTGCACATAGCCTGAGAAGAGATCTCCGAACGCCATCACGCCGAGATCGGCTCTTTTCGGCTCTCCCTCCACATGCCGATCAATATGGAACGAGGGATATTGGGAGACAATGCCATGCTTGTCGTTAACAGACACACCTTTGGCGCCCTGCGGGAACTCCTGAATTAAACACGCACATTTTCTAATAAAGTACATAATCTTCTATCGATTTGAAGCTGAACAGTAAAGTTTACATATGAAACGAGTACACTTTGACGCGATTCTTTAAGTATGGACTGTGACAATATTAACAAATTAGTATTCAAAATATGAGGTAATTTTATATTGACGAGCGATTATCGAGTTTATTCATTGCTTAGGTTTAGTATATGAATGTAACCATTATAATAATTTGAAGATGCTATACTCAAAGTTGTTGCATCTACATGTGCATGCACATGTATATTTGCATATTGCATTTAACATAACACTGCATTTCTCACCTGTGAAAACACCACGAAAAAGCCATCAAACATAACATCGAAAAAGGCCCTGCGATATTCTCGATAGGACGTTGTTACATTCACGTCTCCCGCGGCATAGTCGAAAGAAACTTTTGCGTATCTACCAAGTTTATCCTGACCCTCCGTCTTTTTAACGTCCAGTAATTTCAATGTGTTATCTTCGGTTGAATAGTCCTTGCCATCGACTCGGAAGCTCGTGGAGGCATTGGCCAACCAGGGCCAGTCAAGATGCCACACACCGTAGCTGCCATCCGAGGTGGCTTGGAATGGATTGCGTCTGAGGTCGTCGCTTGATGCTGCTTGGAACAGTAGCAGAATGAAGCAGAACCCTGAAAAAAAAAGAAAAAATATTTATATATAGTAAAAACAGAAAACAAACATTTTATTTTCTTAGATGCTTTTTAATTGGGATTTGTGGCAAGTAATACAAATACTCCCTTGAGACTTTTTGAAAAGTACATATAAGAATTCGAAATTAAGACTTACCAACACAACTAATACGAAAAGTTTTAGCCATATGTTCTGTTTATAAAAGTTAATTAGCTGCATAATATTTTACATGTTGTGTTCATCGTAGTCTCAACAACTGCAAATCGATTGATCATATGATACTATCATATGATTCAAATTGATATTAAGTACATGTATTTTTTTGTTATTACTAAAGACACGTTTATTTTGTTATTTTACTACTTTCATTTCAAAGTGGTTCTTGACCAAATTGAGATTTTACTTTCAGCAAATAGCTGGAGGACGGATCGGTATGAGGACATTGTAGTAATATTTCATTGCGATGATAATATTGCAAAAGTCATGATCTCTAACAGAACGTAGAGCATTCTTAAGTTTCAAATAGGTGAGGTACTCCAGAATTAATAGAGAAAGTAAAAAACGTAATAAACATGCTCTAATTTATGTCATTTCATTTCATTTGTCAAATCTTTGAATCGGTATGCGACCACGTGTCCCTTAATCATAATGTAACAATAAATACCAAAATAAAGCGTCGCTATTTTGCAGTTACTTTTCATAGATGACTTTTTGTCTCATGTTGACCATTTGGGTGACGTTATGATCGGAGAACCGTTTTTCTTAAAGGAAACCCTATAAAATATTGTATTTTTATAAAACATAGATATACATAGATATAATAGATATACATGTAAAGCGATAAAGAATGAAAACAATAAAAATAAAGTGTAGTGAGTGCCTGTTTACTGCAACACATCTAGCCACCCGAGAGATAGCTTACATGTAAAACACATGATTTCATTCAGAACATTGATGGGGTCACTATGGAAAAAAACCTCGACGACATGAAAGGGAGCCATTGAATGGTTGCAACAATTTGCACGCAGTTCTCCACGTTCGATCAAAGCGCTTCGCATTTGTTTACGAGTACCCGTAAGTGCGAACGAGACCCGTTTCGATCTAATAAGCATCATCAAGAATCAAACTGCCGATGGTTTTCATGACTCGACTTAATGATTGATGAATGGGATTGTGGCCGGTTTATAATGGGTGCTCGATACAATCAGTTTTTAAACTATGAAGCACCTTAACGGTATCACATGATATCTGATAGATGATTTGATAAATGAAAACTAATGAACTTCTAAATTTGGCGTTTTTTCATTTGCATTGCACATTGCCTAGCATTTTTTCATGTATTTTTTTTTTCAGTTTTTCAGTAACTAGAGATCAAACCACCCTTTAAATGCATTTGATTGTAGTACAAACGTTTAACAAAAAAGCGTAAATTATTCTACAGTGAGGACCATTTCATATGGTCTCCTCTCTCATTTAGGTGTCCTGGAGATATTCCTTCAATGTCCATTATTTGTTAGAATGTACAGAGAACACCGCGGTTTAAGATGCAACTTGACATTTAGCTAAATATTTCAGGCGACTCAATGAAATAAAGGAACCACCAATATATAACCATTTGCGAACAGTAACTTTTCGCCAAAAGGTGGTCAATTTCCCCAAAGCCATGCGGGCTGTTCTTCCTAAAGACTCATCTCGGTCTGCGATGTAATAACATAAAATTCCGGAAGAATAAGTGAGTGCAAATAGGTTCTTAGCTTCTTATGTTTAATTAAGACATTACGAAGACAAAAAAAGCACATGCTTCACAAAAGCTTTCCTTTTCATGTAGATCTTGATAGCTGCGTATGGATCTCATATATGTGAATTTAAGGCTTGGTTCCACACATTTACCGATCTCGTTCCGTTCCACCACAACGAGACGAAAATCGTCATGGAGTATTTCCATTATAACTAATCTGAAAAGGTTACAGAGCTTATGCACACGGGGCAGACAGAGTCTGTTTAGGGCGCGGTTCCATATGACGAAAAAAGCGACCAGCGGTTTACATGTATTTTGCCATTCACAATATGTATGTCATGTTACCGCATCCTAAAGTATACACGGTGTAATAGGCGTCGACGAAATAATCTGGCATAATTGGGCGGGCAAGCTTGTTTACCAATATAAGAAATCCTCACTTTATTGTTACATATTTCATTAATTAGATGACCATCGTTTAGACAATTAATGACAAAAAGAAGTGGAGTCAATGGTTGTTATCAGGAATGGTTCTATGTCTTATCCATGTTAAAAGTATAGAGACAATAAGGGAGATCAGACTGGGTATCTATAAACAGAAAATATTTCTGTTTTGTTATGCTCTTTGTATTCACTTATCGTATAGATAAACTATGCCTGAAAATATACTACTCACGACACGATAACGTGAAATATATACATCAAAATTGATCAAATGAAATGTATGTTAATAGAATATCAATAATTAATCAATAATATCAATAATACTATCAAACCGTTATTTAAAAAAAAAAGATTCATTTATAATATAGCTATATCAACAACAATTGGATATCACGTCCGACAAAAAATGATTTAACGATGCGATCAAAATAAACCATAAAGGTAATCTTACATCAACTACGTTTTGATCAACGTCTGCAATTTTTAACGAACAGCGATCGGGTTGCTTGCGTCAAATATCTGGTAAGAAAATTGTTGCAGATATAGTACAGGTGTAACTGTGTTCATTTAGACTTATATACATTTTACATCGCACATAAAGTGATCCTTTTATTGGATAACACGTTATAATTAAATTAAATAGTATAACTGAATGATGCGAGCTCACGGTTGAGTAGTGAAATACCGACCATTGTGAGACTGAACATGTCCCGGTTTCTTGACAGCAGCTAGTCCCTAGATATTTATTCTGCGAGTCAATATTGAGTGCAAAGGTATTTGTAACAAACTTATAAAGAGTGGTTATTCGGCCGAAGCAGGTGTTACCCATAAGGAAGAGGATTTCCTTTCAATTAGATATCCCACTTTGTCCCAGGTCATGGAGACATTTTGCTGTTTCATACCAACGATTTCAACTGCTTCGTTGCAGGATAGTTACATACAGCGAAATGATGAATTGCTCATGATGCTCAAACCATTGATATTTTCTTAGTGTTTTTTAAGTTAATGTTTAATGGAACAATAAACAACAATTGTTAGACTTTATCTAGCAAACAGAACAAACTCCCAACTCGGCAATACGTCCACGGACGTCAAGCGGACGCCCTACTTAGGGCCCGTATGAAAGTTTTCCGGACATCCTTATTCGTCACAGACGCAGAAAAGACGTTAAATCGACGTCGCGTCTGAATCGGACGTACGAATTACGTTCTACGGACGCCGGGACGTAAAAGGACGTCCGGAAAACTTTCATATGGGCCCAAAGTAGGTCGTCCTCCCAACGTCGCGTCCGAATGCAACGTACTATGGACGACCCTTGCCGAGTGGGTCGTTTTGTTTTTTTTTCTGGAATCCTACCTCGTATACGGCTAGTAAAAATACATGTGCATATAGTTTATATTGAAGTGACTGTTTGCTTAATTTTGATATATTTGTCCAAACTGACAAGGGACGACATAGAATTCGGATAGGTTATAATATTGATAAATTAAACATATAATTGTATATTGAATTTCGTACAATTCATAACTGTGTGCATAACCTAATTATTTTGAGTATGCTATTGTTTAAAATAAACTCTATTCGCCTATTTAAATCACAATTAGACTGATTGATTTAATATATCCGGAAAAAAGTAAACCTGGGGGAATTTTTAAGTTAAGTAGTTTTATTGGAACTTTATTGTCCCTAATGTAATGACATAGTTATGGTATCATAATGCTAATTTTATTTCAATTCAAACATAGATTTAGGCTCGAGGCAACATATGTAGTTAAATTCATTCCGGGTAAGGCAGTTCCAGACACTGCATTTCGTTAACTAAACTGTGAGCTCCGGCGTATGGCATGAGAGTTCTGCATTTCTATATTCGTCAAGGCGTTGTCCATCTAGATTGACATGATTCCTTTTATAACTACAATCAGATAATGTCGTCACCGCCAATAGTAGTTTTGCTGGCAACGAATTTTGGTTTATCTTCGAGTGGCAAATAAATTCATTTCATATCAATATAACTCAATCAAACCAGCCTCTAAAAATCGTCCGATTGGTACTCCTGATTATGCATTTGCTTTTACTAAGCCACATTGCATAATACTCAATCGCTTATTGCTTCTCCTGAAGAAACCTTCTTTTCAATATAGTAAACGTTCTTTGATCAGGCGCACCGTCGTAGATTCCGCAGTAAAGTAAACGTTCACAACGGTCACAGGCACCAAACTGAGCAAATTGGCCTAATTGGGACACAAGCCAATAATTAGGAATTGCGCAGGCGTGACCGGGCTTATATGGATTCCTCACATGTACTGCAAGGGTCTCGTCTTATTACCTTGCTTTCTGCATATGGAGCCGCAGGATAACACAAGATACTTATGTGTTTTGAATAGATTCAGTTCACAACATAAATACTGTTCGCAGAATTTGGATTCAGTTATGACTTATTTCCCTCTGCCTTTGATGTGATATAGGTTATCCAAACCAAGATATGTACAGATGTAAAAGCGCCCACTTTGAGGATCTGAAAGAGAATATCTAATTGAGGGTCATTGTCTTCCCTGCAATAAATTTCCTCAATTTGGCAACTCCCCGTTACGGACATGAACAGATGCATGAATAAGACAAAGGAAAACGATTTGTTTCACGCGCCCACGGGCATATTAATAAAACACAAAACACACTTGAAGGTAAAGCGTAGTTTAGATTAATGTGATTTGATTAATCACTTTTCCTAGATGTTATATAAGATCAAACAACCCATACGGCTTTAACTGTATGGGCCAATGAATCGCCTGATTATTACATATAAAGAAAAAATGAAAAAAAAAACACGAATACGGAGGTATGCAAAAAATAAGCACATTAATTACTATTAGATTAACTATTCTGGCTTAAGCAACTTTCAAATATACTTTTATTAATAGCGCATATTATCTAAAACTAAAAAAATGGTAACATGTTAAAATCAAGACTTAAAGCAATCCGCATATACAAAATTGTGTTTCCGTATCATAAAATAGAATTAAATATATATAAAAACATTATTATGAATACCGATTACAGGTTGCCATGATCAAAGATGAGTAAAAGTAGTACAATGTATAAGTAAATTTTAAGCTCCGTAATGTTCACATATCATATATTGAATCATTCATTCTAAGGTCAATTATCTTAGTTGCTACCAAAGGGTTTTGGAATGGTCTTTTTTTGAAGCATTATTTGGGAGTATTTTCCTTCAATCAAACACAGCGTCAGAATTGATCGACGCGTTTGGCTGGATATGGATATTCATATACCACTCTCGGGAAATTAGTATTTCTAATTTCGCTCATCATAGAATCATCATCATGACCATAATATGAACTTAAGTAGCATGTTATTGGCTAATAACAAGTGTTATGCTCATGTCGACATGCTAAGAGCTTGGGTGTAACTTTGGACTTATCATAATATTGCATAAAACAACCCCGTTGGGTAGTTTAGACAACAAAGACGGCATTGGGATGAATTATTCCGGGGATTGGACAGTTCGGCCCCTACCACTTCGGCCCCTACCACTTCGGCCCCTTCGGCTCCTTTTAAAAAAGTCATTTCGGTCCCTCGTTAAGACACTTCGGCCCCTCGTGAAAATACACTTCGGCCCCTTGTAAAAGACACTTCGGTCTCTCGTAAGAGACACTTCGGCTCCTTCTTAATCAGCCCCAACCACTTCGGCCCCTTGAAAAAATAAACTTAGAACTATTAGATTTGATAATAATTCTTGAATAAATGATAAAGGGCAATAACAAATTCATATGAACAAGGCCCTTCAATCAAAATTTGATCTTTTTTCTGCTTATGAATAGACTAAAATGATGCATATTCTATTTTCATAATATATTTTAATTTAGTTTGAAGATTATATATGGGAAATAATCAAACAATATGAAACAATATATGTATACCAGGTCTTTGGAGAAAAATGTAGAAACAGTCATGTTTTATCTCATTTTGATGCAAGTCATATTCAACTGCATACAATATCCATTGTGGAAACTATATCTTTTTTCAAAATGAAACGTTCAAACGAAAACGTGTTTTAATATGACTTTTTGGTATTAACTTATGTATGGTTAGTTAATATTTTATTTTTATGATATAATGCTGGTTGAGATTCTGTTCTTTAATTGATAATTTAGAAGGGGCCGAAGTCATAGGGGACACAAATTAGGGGCCGAAGTGTCTTTCGAGAGGGGCCGAAGTGTCTTTTGAAAGGGGCCGAAGTGTCTTGACGAGGGGCCGAAGCGTATTTTCCAAAAAGGGCCGAAGTGTCCAATCGGGGCCGAAGTGGTAGGGGCCGAAGTGTCCAAAATTCAATTATTCCCCTGATGTTTTTATAATTGCTATACAAGATATGAACATCTTTATAGACTCCAGATACATTTAGAGACGTATAGATATACATTTGAATATGTTTTAATATATGAGTTGCCCGTGCATTGAATTCCGTTTCTGCTTCAAATTATTGCGTAAAGAAAAGAGAATAGTAATTAAGTTCTGAAATAAGAAATAGCAAGCCACTTTTGTAACAGTTACACAAGTTAACTATCAAAGTTGAGTAAGATTTAGGCATCATCATTTTAATTAAATAGGAACTAGTATTCCACAAGACCGCCACACTGAAGGAATTGCTGTAAGCGATCAAAGAGTGGTGATATTTTGCATTAGGATTTTAATCAAATAAGATCCAATGTTCTATAAGATTAAATTTACCAGGTGGGGATCGAGAGTGTTTCTTGTAAAATGTACTCTTACTAACCTCTAATAGATTAATCACAATAAATATATAGTATTGCTATCATTAATTTGTCGTTAAAGTATGATATAGAAAGCGTCATGCCAAACATCATCAGATGCAACACTAATGGTTTTGTCCTGATGGCATTAGATTGATAGCAAGATCGTAATCCAGGTGTTTGAGCTTTAGATGTATTTTAGATGTAAAAATATATATCGAATGTTTTATTTTGTGAAATATTATATATCTTTATATTGTTTGAAATGTCAGAACCCATTTGTCTCAACTAATAGATGTTTTTGTCCAGCCGTTTTTAACCCGTGTTTTGCTGTTGATGAATTCTCTTGATGCGACATCCATATGTTTCCACGCCAGGGGGTGAAAGACGCATCTTTATCATCCTCTGAATATATTTATTCTGTCAGAAAATATCACGATACAAATAAAGATTATCACGAAAAGGCAGTATAAAACAAAGGCAAAAATCAACCTTGTCTCGCATGAGAAACACCGACTTTTGAAAGAGGTTGCTCTTTAGCAAATTGTCTGGCAAGAGCCTCGGGAAAACCGCTCAGAGAATAAATGGGTTTTAAGGCTATATATTTTATTTGATGAATCTTGCCATAAGGCGTCGTTTCATTCCAATAAGGTAAATCAGACTCTTCAATGAATTTAATCATCATTTAAGGAAAGCAGTGTCTGCTGGTTCGATAAACTACGCGTCTACCTTTCTAATAGCTGCGGAACTCAGTCGCATCGTTATGCATGGACGGAATGAAAATGATAAACTGCAAAAATTATACTCTTATATGGTTTCGAAAAAAAAACTGCTTTGTGCATCATGTTTCATCTCAATTGACGAGTTCCGTGCATAGATATACTACATCGATGAAGTACCTTTTTATACTGAGATTAAATATGCATTACCTGACTACTGGTCCATACCAAAGGTACATGTTTGTATTATCGTTCCTTTTTTTCATAGACAGCTTTTCTGTAAGAATTACGGTAAACATATTTGCGATGTGATAGCACTTTTTGCAATTTTCCATTATATCCAAGAAGAGGAAAATCCGTTTCGTATTTTATTCACGGAACTCTTCTTTCGGTAGAGCATTGTATACATTAAATCCATAGAGCTGCATCGAGTGTTTTTGTCACTTGTCCAGATATGGATTCGTAAAATTTCGTCAAAGTGCAGCTAATAAAACTATTTTCTGCAGTTTTCTTGAAATGATGAGAGTATCGGTCTATGGACATGTAGCTTATGGGTTAAACCGCACACCAAAGGCTATTTAAACTCTTAGGTAGTTAGCATCGATGATATAAATCTACCTTTATATGTTAAAATTCATTTAAAAACGTTTTAAATAAACCCCTATGTTTTTATGTGAATGAATAGCCACCACCCAATATCATACCCAGTGATGTTTGAATGTTTATATTTCAGTTTCCGCACTCATCTGCTATTTTCTCCTTACAGAGATTCGGGACATTGGGGACATGAAAGCGGGCAAGGGCATCCTTCAACCACCCCGCGCGGTAATATCAAGTGACACGGCTGCAGAAAAGAACAGGAAGAGCAAACAGCACTCGCGGCGGCAGAGCGGACAAACTCAGGCATTCTGGGAAATATAACCACCACTTTGACTTTGGGATTCTATCACTGGATCACGTGTTAGATTGTACGCATGTGGCCTTATATTAAAAAAAAATCGATTTCGAATGGATGTCCCCAGACTAAAGGTGTCGCGGAACGGATTGTTTAAATAGGGTCACATCCTTATGTTGGTATGTGAAGTACTATAGCAATGCGCTTCAAATAAACTGTTTTTGCTACTGTTTTCTAATGATGTCTACATTATTAAGTGCACGTAATGGTATGTTTAAACAAACGGCATCGTTTTGTTTGCGCTCAAAAACTATTCACATGCCTATGAATTGCCATTACATATGCGAGTGAAATAGCTCTACACGGATCGCTCATTCAAACAATACCGACCGGTATTCATTAGAATAAGCAAAGAAAATATCTTACAAAAAAAATCAGCATTCTGATTTACAGATAACAATTCCTATAAAAGAAATGCTGCTGAATTATGCATTGACCACATTTTGTAACAATCAAATAGCTCCCCCGAATGAGATACTTCAAATATTTTTTTCCATAGATCAAATGTATTATAGACTAACAGAGAAACAACAACAAGTTTACATGTATCTTTCTTAACATAATGCTCATCAATACCAAACGTCTGCATCCTATAAATATGCTCTGACAAAAAATATTTACGTTCAATCAACAGTACAATACACTGTGTTATATGGTTAAATAATAACCGATTCGATATATTTGTCATGTAAATTCGAATTATGCACGTTCGAAAAGAGGATGGCATACAGAGAGGCCATCGGCTAATTGCATTGGAAGGATAAAGCTGGAGTGAGAAGGATCTGCCCTTGCAGGGAGCAAGCGAGCTCTTTGCAACCAATGAAAGACCAGGCAAATTGCGACTCCAAGACCGGACATCCTGCTCGTTCAAGGAGTTTAGTTTAAGAGATTCAACAGCGGTTTGAATGGATTATATGCTGGTGAAGATAGGCAGAAACAGTTGCAATGATAATCGACTGGGTATTAACCCCGCGATTGCAATGATTCAAGGATATTCTAGTGAATAATAAAATGCAATTAATTTAGATTTTAAAAAGTACAATAATTCTAATTGGATTCTTTTTTGGTTGAATAAATTCAATTTAGCGTCAAACGTGAATGTTCCATAGCTAAAACTTAATGTAGCTATTTCAAGTCTAAGTATTACATTAGATTGTTATTAATGGATACTGCAACCAGATTGTCCTAAATTGATGCCTCGCTGCATCAGATGAATAAACAGATATAAAGTGCGTTTCATTCTTGAGCAACAATAACAACTTAATGAAAACCAATAAGTGTACTTAACCATGCAAAAAAGGGTGCAAGAGAAATCGACACAGCAGCTACGTATGGTTCGGATCCTTCACAAAAAAGAGCACCGGAGCTTCTCTCGCGGTTAACACCGGTTTTAACCTGGGGTTCAAATCAAGCCATTAGTGTAATGGGCGGAAGAAAATTGCAATGTGACACATAGAATATGGTGGCACATTATTCGATGGACAAGCTGCTTGCGATGCTTTATGGAACTAAGACTGATTTCGCTGTTTTTGCTCTTTTCCGTCCCCCGCATCTGCTATGGAAAACTAGTGGGATAGTGACTCTGCTTAGCTTCATTGCGAGTGATTCGTCAGACAAATCGTATTAGGATTTAATTGTCAATGGTTTTATTAGCTTCTTGTGTCGTTAAATGTATTGTTGAGTTGCAATGTTACAAGCCAGATTGGTTTGATTTGAAGAGAGACTGGATTAACACCAGGAGGGATACTGTTATGTAAACCATATGCGTATATTTGGAATAAACATGTTTTGAGGGATCGCAATGAATATCAAAGCAAATATTGAATTAATTTCATGTGCATATGTGGATAACGACGTTTCCTTCTGAAACTGTGCAACTTTTTAAAGATTTGATAATCTATATACTCGAAATCAAGCTGATACAATATAGAAATGTAAAAAAAAATCAAATATAACTTTAGCAAAATATATGGCTAATATAGTATTGTTTAAACTGTCGATTTAATAATTGTACACATTCGAAGTGAATTTGGGAACAAATTTAGTTTGGATACTTATCTTAATTTGGATATTCGAGCCAGGACTGAAT
>LQRL01086431.1:1516-12393 GCA_001703475.1 Hydroides elegans
CATGGCTGTTAAATGATCCATTTAAATGTTACAATTTCATTTTAAGATTCATACACGTCCAAATCAGTTAGCAATATCATTAACGTAAAATACGTGTTCTGTTACGTTCGTGCGATTTGCACGGGTTCCCTTCAAGCGGTTATTGTGTACATAGAATCGTACAAACGCTTTCGAGTGATATCGCATATGTCCATTGTTGGTGATTCATTCACCTGCAAACATTTCACTGTAGGGCAAACAATTATTAGATAAGGAAAACCTTACATTAATTCCGGGTGGAAATGTACATGTATTTATTTATTCGGCAAAATCTGTTACGAGCATATGTTTATCTCGGCATTGCAAACATCTGTGTTAATCTGTGTTAATTCATGATTATGTTTTCTATTCCGGTATATAGTAACATATCACCTAAATATTCCGATAAGGATCCAGTGACTGAGCTTTGTTGAATAAATGTAGACTGGAGAGAATTTATATGCGCTCGTCGTTCTATGAATATCAAGGACCCTAATTTATTATCTTCTATTACTATATAGACGACTTTTGACTTTGATCTTATTTACATGCATGTATATAGTTCCTAACAAAATAGTTTTATATGTATAAAACATAGTAAACCAAGCGGTATTTATTCCGCAGGGATTACTATGTTTTTATAACAATTTATATTCCTCAGACGCAAAGAGCCGCTGGCCGCACCATTAAGCAGAATTTTAATATCTAAGTTAAACAATTAGGTCAAAACAGTTTATGATTGTTTGTAGGTACTGTTTTCGAACGAATATCACATTTAGAAACATTTAACACCGCGTGCTAAGATAATATTATCGGTATACGAAAATACTTTTTTATAGACAAAACTTACGATGATTTCTGATGTAATACGCTCCACGAATTTGGAAAAACACGTATGACCTGAATAAAATTAAGACACATGCATTTTTGAACACAGATTAGCTGCACTAATCTTAGTGATTTTTATTATCGAGAGAGGCTCGGTAAGACAAATAATATTATCACACATATTAAATAGCACTCGATTGATACAAATCTTATTTTTGTTATCGCTTTGATGTACTCGACCAATGTGCAACAGACTAGTAGCCTACAACGTCAACTGTCAGACTGGAGATATATAATATATATATATATTGAACCAACAAATATAAAATCAATTTGAGTTAAACATATCAGATATATTTCAAATATAGTATATGTATTTCTTAAAACAAACAATAATCATATAATTTATCGGTTATTTATGATTAACATTTCTGGGTTTTGTTATCATCTGGTAAAACTGCAAAACAGTTCCTATTTATAGATTTGAAAAGTGGATAAGTAATTCATAATATCGGACAAAATAAAACACTTAACTTCAAAGTTAAAAAAAAATCAAGTGGATAGGTTATTTTGTTATGAAGTCTGCCCTTCGAGTTATTGCGATCTCAATCATTGTTAATTTGAAACTACCTCTGTGCGATCTACCATGAACAATAAAATATAATTCTTAAACTTTAAACAAATGGATAAAATATGTATTTTCTTTCCAAAATTAACAACATGAATTTTTGATCCAGATAATTTCATTGCGCATATATCAGGTACCTACCTACCTACCTAGGTCGATGTTGCCTATAAATTTGAAGGTTGTACATGTACGGATATTTTTTTTAATTATATTTTGGACAGCCTAGTATTTTAACTGGTGTTGCATTATTATAATTAATGTGTTTTAGATTTGTTTAGATTCTTTATCCTCTTATTTCAGTTTTGCATCCAAGAAAAGTAGTTCGAAGCTCCGCCGAGAATCGCAAAAGCAGCAACATACTCGGAAAGGGAGTTCGAAGAAACAAGTACGAACGTCCAACAAAAGTACGGCGTCATATTGTGATACTCTCTCAGTGCAAGTAAGTTATATGTTACTTTTTATTTAAGTTTATAATTTTGCTTAACTGTCAACTTTGATATTTAAAAAAAAAAAAGGTTTTTTTTTTTTGCAATTGTCATGCAAAACACAATTATGGTCGCCAATATTTACAAACGAGATATATAATGACTTCAATTTATATCTAAACTGTTAAGTTACGTTTGTATATCAAATCTAAAATGTATGATATACATTGTACAACCTGCTGACGTGATCTATACTTAATATTTGTTTATTTATTAAGAAACAATTTATAAATATGTGCTTATTGCAAAACTCATTGCCATGAAACCCCTTTATTGAAATCTGGATAATTTCAGGAACACCCAAAAAGTAGTGATGAATGGGAGACGGACGAAGACTACAACATGGTCGATAGCCAAGGCTATGAAGATGTAGAAAAGATCCGCCAGATCGCGCTCAAAGCTCTCAGTTTGGTGGGAAAAACGGAAGCGGTTAAGGAGACAGAAGGCATGGCTAATTCCAAGGACAAGGATAAATTCGATTCGCTGAAAGTGTCACATGATACTGATATGGATAGCTACAGTGTACAGTTAAGAGGACAGCAGTTGGATAGTGAAACTAAAGCGTTGCCAAAAGCTCCAAGTAGAATGAAGCAGAAACGAACTTCGATAGAAAGGAAAAGTACTCCGAAGTTGCCACCCAAATCAGTGCCAAAATTGCCTCCAAAAGTTGAAACTCAAGTATCGGCGACTAACGGTGTAGGATTTCGTTTATCTCAAGAGGTACCAGTGACTGTTGAAACTACATCTGTTTCACATTATCATGGCGACAGAAAAACTTCCAGTCCCCGCCCTTTACCGCGCAATAATTCAACCACAGCGATTGACGATCACCCACCAGAAATACCGCGGCGCAGAGCCAAAACGGATTTAGGATTCAAAGAAAACCCCAAAATGTCAAAGGAACTTGGATTAATACGCGAGCGTGACTCATCCGGGTATTTGATCCCAACTGATCAAACATCAGACGATTTTTCAACCGCACCACCGCCGCCATTGCCGCCAAAAGGCGCTACTTTTGCCGTGGAAAATCCGATTTCCCCACCACTGCCTGTTAAAAGACGAAGTTCGAGGATATCTGAATTGGATATTGAGGCTCCGCCGTTGTTGCCAAGAAAAAATGCTGATAAAACTGTGCCAAATACGTTAGTGATATTATTTCCTTTGTTTTGGAATGCAAGATGAATTCTTGTAATTGCAATATCACTATGATTGTTTTGTGGGTACATGCAGTTCAATGACCAAGACTAAAATCATTTTTGATATTTTAATTAATTGATTTTTTAAATAAATTTCTATTCTTTTAATCAACTTATAAGTTAAACAATAGATTGTATAAAAAATGGTTATGTTTTGAATGGGATGAGTGGGCCACGTGTACATGTTAACATATATTATTCCCACAGTAAACATGGAAAAATGCCCGCCCCGCCCCCGGTGAACGACGCTGCCAACCCGCGTATGTCCGAAGTCATTCCTCCTCCGAGAGACAGTCTCCTAAGCACAAGTAAGGGAGTCAAACGGAATAGAATGGATGCATCTTACATGCTTTCGGTTTCATTAACGAGAAATCACCAATGAATGTATATTAAATACACTTCCCTTTGAACATTTATGATGTATTATTTACGTTCATCTGAATATTTCGTTTCAGTTAAAATCTGCCTTTTAATAATCATATTCATACCAGCAGAAAATTTATTTTTACTTAAAGTACGGTATAAGCCTGCTTGATGTAAAATCTATAGTCGATGTGCAGACTGGAAACTCAAATGTGTTCTTTCTTTTCTTAGGTGGTCAATATTTAGAACATGACCCTTCACCCACTACGAACATGAAATACCTCACAATGGACAAAGATAAACACAAGTAAACTTTCTTGTTTTCACATGTCATCTGCATAACAACACTGCAATGAATCAATATTTTTTTTATGAAAAAAAAACAACATTGAACTGTTTCTGAGTGTCGTTTCCAAATAGACAATTATTCATAATACAAAAAACATAAGACGTTCTATGAACATGTTGATTGAGCAGACCTAATTTTTATGACCTAATATATCTTTTAAATCAATCGATTCCCTTTATTTTCAGGAACGGTTCCTCTATGGAAGGCACCGACACTCCGCCCCCTGTGATGCCTCGACCTCCTTTGCACCTGCAGGTGCCCCCTGCCAGGTCACGTGGGAACTCAGAGTGCGACCTCTCAGCCTCACCCAAGGGAAAACATAGCTACCTCAAACTCGTGAGTTTCCATAATGCAAATTAGTAGAAAAGGATGAAATTTTGCTGGATTATTAATGAAGATAATAGATAAGTATTGCACTTTTGACGCTTAATAAAAGTCTCAATTCAGGGTCATGTAAGTCAAATACAAAATGTTTTAAAGCCGCCCATGCCTCTCAATCTGGCAATTTTCACATGACGGCCTTAATGATTTATATTGTGTATACATAACTAAAAATATTACTGTTTTGACACATCATGAATAAACACAATTGCAATGTCCTTAATGTTAAGAAAGATTGCAAAAGTAAGTTTGAAGTATAACTCAAAACAGTGAGCGCAAACAAAAACCTTATGAATATGAAACACTTGACTTTCAATTTTCTTTTGCGCATGCGCAGCTTGCAGATGAAGATGACGACTGCAGCACCCCGGGATCACCCGACCCGTCACTCTTCTCGGAGGAACCTCTTTATCAGATCTACCACTGCGGCGCAGTTCTTCGTGACGTTATGACCAATGAGATCGACGACATGGAAGGTATGACGTCAGTGACATATTGATTAAGGGGGTGACGTCAATTAACTATAAGGGCGGATACGGGATTTTTTTACGGGGGCGCCAATAAAGAATATATGAGAGCTGAAAGGATTCTAATGGATTTTCACGTGGGGGTGAGGGGTCAACATACCCCCACCCTCCTAAGTCCGCGCCTTAAATAATCATGCTTGGATGTCTTAATCTGTAATCTATGTATGACGAGATATAAAGCCTCTCATTTTACCACATGTTCCTTTTTTACAACTGTAAAAGCTTTTTCATTAATTGAGCTGATCGTTTTATAATACTGATATGAGTAAGAATAAATTGTGTGTAAAATGTGAATTTTTGTATCCCTGTTATGAACAGTGTGCTTTATGGGGTATCTTCAATATAATTGCATAGCTTCGGTCGGTAGTTTCAATTTCAAATGTATAATCTTATTACTCATTTTAGTCAAAAGTATTTAAGGGCCCATTGTTGCAATACCTCATTGAACAATAGATACGACAATTTTACATACAAGTCATTCTAACAAACTTTTACTCTTTAATTCTTCAAAATATTCTATCGTTTACTCAACAGTCGAGGTAAGATTTTTTGTTGAACATCCCATCCTTTATTTGGAATTATTGCTTTTTGCACGCGGTTTTGCTGTTTTATCATTATCTCAATCCGTTAATTTGAAATAAACAGTTTTTGTTTTGTTGCAATTATAGACTCTACTTATTCATATTCAAGTTGTACATCTATATAGGCCTACCTCGTTTTATCATTGTATTTATAATAGTTTAGATATCGCAACATGCAGAATTAATGCTGTGTTGCTATAGATTCTATTGTTTTTGTTTTGTCTATTTGCTCTGACTTCAGTTCGTATGGGTTTGTGTTGAAGGTTATGTTCGGTAATAAACGTTCACTTAAACTATTCGTAAAGTACATGGAAAGGAAGGAAATAAAAGAAACATTGATTCAAAAGGCTGTGAGTGAAACCAACTTGTTAGAGTGATGATGCCCTATATGATGCGTCAAAAAGTTTGCCCTGTGTGAAATAAGATATATTCATATAGCCTATTGCATGAACCACGAAATGTAACAATGCATGGGTGTTGTATTATTTTCATTTATGTTGTATTCCCACTGTTTATTTCAGACACTACGGATGCGATCGGTAAATGATATATCTTTATAGCTTATCTATCGCCACATGATGATTATTCTATTCATTCCTTTGATTATGAATATTATTGTCGATTACGGACAATTTCCCGTTAAGCTGATGATAAATATATTTGATTTATTATTAAAAAAAAACATAGAATTAATTGACGAGTGAAACTTATTTGAATCAGAATTATAAACAAATGGTTTGAAGAGATATAAAAACTTGATGAAATGATGCATAACAGAACATTTTTGTAGCGCAGTTGCTCTTATTTCCAAGAGATTCTTTTTTTTTTTCAATTTCGAAACTGCAAATTTCCAGTTCTATGATTATTCTAGGATGAGAAAATGAATTATTAACATCGTATCTTTAAAATGATAGTTTCTATATTTTCAGCCAGATAAATTGATTATTTAGCAATATTCAATAATCTTTTTCGATTGTGTATTTGGGGAAGACCAGCCAAAATAAACCAAACAGCAAATCGTCCCCAAGAAATCATTTAGTGGTAAATTTGAACTCAAGATCAGACATCTAAATCAAATCGTTTATAATATATTAGAAAAATTACCGGCAAATATCTAGAAATGGACTTTAGATATCAACTTCGTTATAAAATCGAATCGTTTCATGTATGACATCATACGTTACATCCACCGTTAAATTTATCATGTATGCCTAATCACTATTTTTTTTGTATATCTACATTTGCACGATGAACTACTTTTACTGTATCTTAAACAACTGAAATTTCATTTGCACAAAATCAAATGTATAAACATACCGGTAAGTATGTGTCCACAATTATACAAACTTAGATGATAAATGACTACGTGTTAATTTTCATCACTTTTCGAATTGTGAAATATATAAAGTATATCCACTCCTTGTAAAAAAAACTGATGCGGAGCTTCTTATCTCAACGAGCTATGCGTAAAAACGTTTTTCATAACCAAATTGGTTGCATATCACCAGCTTCGATTGAATATAGAATAATAACCTTCATTACTATTAAACCAGATGAGGACATCTACGACGACGCGGAGACGGTGAAGGATTACGTGAGCAACATCCTGTCACGTGTCGGATCTGATTCGTCGGCTGAGACCGGAAGTAGTGCAAAGATGGCGCCCTCTAGTCTCGAGAGTGCCGCGGTCACTTCGGCGACGGCAGGCATGAGGACGCTCTGGGCGGAAATGAAACAGGTGCATATTGAGTTTGAACAAACACCCATATACTATTTTTTCTTTATATGTTCTGTTGTTTTGACATCGTATGATTTACGAACAAAGTTTTAGAATTATAAATATAAACTATGAAAAAGTTATGTTTCAAACATTTAAATTCTCTAACATACCATCATTATTGTCTCCCATTATTGTCTTATTGTAATAAAAATTGTATGTAACATCATTCAAATCGTGATTATACTGTAAGGACAATGTTCTGAATTCGCCCCTTTTCGACATAGGTTAAAGAAAGTGGCGTCCTGGATAACATCAGCCCATCAGACAAGAAACTGCAAGAATCCCTTTTTGAAATGCTCACTTCAGAAGCATCGTATCTCAAGTCGCTGGACGTTCTAGTTACTCATTTTATGGCAGCACCGGAACTAGATTTATCGAAAAACAGTTGTGTGATTCCAAAGCGGGACCACCTAGTGTTGTTTTCGAATGTTCATCGCGTACGCAGTGTCAGTAAAAGGTCGGTATTTCATATTATTGTTGCATAAATGCTCGAAATTAAGTATAAGTTGATTTTATTCGATCATCGGTTGTCTATTTATAAATTGTTTGACACGTTTGAAATGCGGACAATTTTCACTTTTCGGTATCTACGCAATATAAAAATCATGCTCCTCAGTCTTTTTTAGAATTCTAAAAAAGTTTGGTCAATTTACTATTATAGTTTTTACTTTCGGAACGAACAGGTTTCTTAACGCATTGGAAAAGATCTGGAAACGTAACTGCATTTTGGACGCAAATGAAATCTGTGATCTCGTCTCGGAATTTACGCAGCAGCATTTCGATGTGTACGTCAAGTATTGCAGCAACCAAGTATACCAAGATCGAAAACTGGTCGAGCTCAAGTAGGTACCTTGGTACTAAGGCTGTTTATTTTGTATGCCGAAGGATAATGTCTTAAAAGTAAAGTAAGATCAGGAACATTTTATAAATTTGCAATTGAAGCTCTCACTTCAGCCACGTTATTAAAAGAAGCTCTCACTTCAGCCACGTTATTAAAAAAAACACTTTTATTTTTCATTTGCATTGAAAATAGGTCGCAGACTGACCAACATTTATACTCATAGAGCATATGTTGTAACTTATTCACTCATTTTATACCTTTATCATTTACCAGGAAGACCAACATTGAGTTTTGCGAGGCCGTAAAGCGCCTCGAGGGCATCCCTGTATGCCAAGGGCTGACGCTGCAGTCGTTTCTGACGCTTCCGATGCAGCGAATCA
This sequence comes from Hydroides elegans, assembly GCA_001703475.1. Lineage (NCBI taxonomy): Eukaryota > Metazoa > Annelida > Polychaeta > Sabellida > Serpulidae > Hydroides > Hydroides elegans. Next base: position 9,874 of record LQRL01086431.1, read on the forward strand.
CTCGCTTGCCGCTACTCGTTGACGCCGTGTGTCACCGCATGGACTCGGAGAAGCCCAACTACGAGGGGATCACCCAGTGCCTGCACACGCTGCAAAAGGTGCGAGGGGTCGGATGCACCTATGTAAAAATAGTGCATGAATAGAGGCTTGGATGGTGTTCGGGCTCGAATGTGATGAGGGGTTTGTTATCCTGAGTGTTGTGTATCTGTTTATCTGTGTGGCGCTACAAATGCAAGGGACGGGTGTATTCGATGTATGTACATGTACATTTTATTAAAGCCCAAGCTGAAAAGTGTATGTGATTATATTTTTGCTTTTGCATGTAATATAGGCTAATCCAATGAATGAAATACTAAAATTATACATGTACCAAGGCACCAAAAAGACTAAATATGTACAGTTTTACATAAAACTTGGTTCGATATTTAGTTGGTGAAGCAGTGCAATGAGGGCGCGAGGCGGATGAACAACCTGGAGCAAGTGGCAGAAATCGACAAAAAGCTCGAATTCAAACACTGCAAGGTAAGTCGGGTGCTATGGCGGGTGGATACAATATTAGGATTTAGATCTAATATATGCGATATATATGCCATATGCCATATATTTTTAAAGCATGCATTTTTATGCATTATTATGTTGAAATTTTAGAATTTTACTATGACTTTCACATGGTGGCTATAGATTATAAGTATACATGATCGATAAGATATATATCTACATTAGGTTAAATAGAATACTCTCAATAACATTGTTTTTATTTCAATCTCATTAGAAAATCCCAGTAGTCTCGCAGTCACGGAACTTGGTGAAAAGTGGCGCCATCACGCGAATACTTGGAACGGTATCAACAGGGAAAATCCTGGATAAACTAAAAAAGAAGAAAGAACCGCTTCACTTATTTCTCTTCAATGATCTCATGCTTGTAACGAAGAAGAAAAGGTTAGTCATACTTTAAGCAAATGTTTGTGGTTGACAAATAATATGCATAATGCTCTCGCCTGAGTGTGTGTCTAGTTTGACATAGGAAATTAACTTAAACCAATAATGCAATCTATTTGAAATATATTTGAATGTATTGGTTGTTCAGGTATGTCGATAATCATTCACTGGATTGATTACATTTTTTTAAAGGCATGTAAAGTCGTACATAAATTTAAATCAACATAACGTACACTATTTTTTATTGGGAACAGCGAGGAATGTTACCAAGTGATAGACCACGAGTCGCGCATTAATATCCAAGCGGACATCATCTCAACAGCCAAAGCACTCATCTACCCGACCACCAATAAGAACCTATTTAAGATGGCGCTGCTAAGTGCCAACAACGAGTATATACTGGCAGCTGAATCAGAGTAAGTACAAGTAATCAATAGTTGTGTATAAGTTGTTTTGTAACATCTTCTATTATCATGTATATGACAAAATCCTACATGACTATATACACATCATTACGGGAATTTCGATGACTAACAATGCTATCTTGTTTCCTTGAACAGGAGCGAGAGGATGCGCTGGGTGGAAGCAGTGACTCCGGTGCAACAGCAGAGCGAACATGAAAGGGTGTATGAAACATGGGGTAAGGGTTTCCTTATAATCATTATATGCGGTTCATCATAATGATTGATAATTTTGTTTCTGTTGTGGTTTTGTTTATGACTTCGAATATATTTAAATGGTAAGTTAAGACTATGTTTGCTATTCAACGATGAGATGTAACTAAAAATCATCCCCTTCTTTGACACATCATTTTTCCTAGTTTTGATAAACCACTACCTTGATGTTTGTCATGTGTTGGTTTGCAGATTGTCCGCAAGTGCAAGCAGTTCATCAGTACCTAGCACAACAACCCGATGAGCTGAGTCTTGAGGAGTCTGACGTCATCAATGTGCACCGCAAAATGACCGACGGTAGAATTAAAATGTTTATTTTAAATTTTGAGTGGAATCCATTTTAGACAACGTCTTTTTAACCCAGCTTTCGTGTAACGAAAACTGGGTTTGTGAAATCGGTTGGTGTCCGTCCGCCGTTAGTTAGTTAATTAGTTTGTTAGTTAATTAGTTTGTTAGTTAGTTATTCCGTAAACTTTTCTCTAAAGATCTATCTCCTCCCACAGTTTTGATCGTAGAGCTTTCAAACTTTAACACAGCTTCTATATGGTCATCTCATTATAGATTGTGCTTTTGATGACGATCGAAGCATTGTGGTCGCCATGGTGGACTTCGCCATTTCCGCCATATTTGGTCTTCTATATAGTAAAAAAACTCTTAGCTTCAACAGCTATCTTCTCCCACAGTTTTGATCATAGAGCTTACAAACTTTAACACAAGTTTCTATATGGTCACCTCATTATGGATTGTGCTTTTGGTGACGATCGAACCATTGTGGTAGCCATGGTGGACTTCGCCATTTCCGCCATGTTTGGTCTTATATACATGTATAGTAAAAAACTCTTAGCTTCAACAGCTATCTTCTCCCACAGTTTTGATCATAGAGCTTTCAAACTTTAACACAAGCTTC